>KZ451993.1:265924-319426 GCA_002786265.1 Apostasia shenzhenica
TAACCCTTAAACAGGGTTTATACAATGCTTTGTTTTATGGAAAAAGAAGAAGAAGAAGAAGAAGGAGAAGCTCCTCAGTGAAGCTCCTCAGTGAAGCTCCTCAGTTGGGGCTTTGTTACAAATGAATGAGAGAACTAGGAATCTCTCCACCTGAGTCTCTCTGCCCTTCTTTGTTCTTTTGTTTCTTTTCTTGTCCTTTTGGGCTGGGACTGTTCAGCGGTTTTTATAGCCGTTGACACGCGTAGCTCCACCCTGGTTTTCCGGTGGAAATGTGATGGGTGAGCTCCGAGCGCCGCTTGCCTGTCACTGGAGAAGTCCGCAGCTGTACGAGGAAGATGACATCCTTTAATGCTGGTACTTTCCTGGGGAAGAGCGTCTGTACGGAAATCGGCGGGGTTAGGTGAAGTTGATCGTGACAGGCGTTACCTCGTACCCTCGGGTCCGAGGTTACGAGGGACGATCCTGGAACGTCGTGGTTGACGGTTGGGTGAAGCCTCGTGCCCGAGGTTTTGACCTGGGTCCATAGTTCTGCAAAACTGGAAGCTAAGTCAGCAAATCAATCAAGTACAGGCCCGTCAGGCGTCACGCGTTCGGCCAGGATGCAGCGTAGGAACCACGTGTTAACATCGATGAACTGATCAAGTATAACTTAACTTTTTTCATGAGCTAAAGTCAAACTACCATTGTACGCTTTGCATAGGCTCAACTACAACCAAAACTGGACCTTTTACATAGGTTTAGTGGAGACGACTACTAACTACAGCACAACAAAAACACTTAAGGATAAGCGAGACTTACACAAGGAGTGCGAACTTGTCAATGTAAAATCTAAAATAAAATCTGGAAAGAACCAAGCTACTCAGCGTGTGTTTAATTTAAGTGAGAGTTGAGTATGAAGAAAAATCATTTCAAGAAGAGTTTGTTTAAGATAAAAGCTTTAGTCAAAAATCTTCTAAAAATATCAATAAAAGCAAAGGTCCAAAGAGAGCATTAGGAATACATGTTAACAAGAGTTTAAGAATAGCAAACTCCCTAAAGGATTCTAAGAACATTCTCAGAACTCTGAAAGATCAACCTGAAGTCTCTATCCCCTTGAAGATTTGCAAATAAGGGAGAAGATAGAGCACTTAGAGGAACCAGAGGAGAGCTGGAAGCTAAGAACTGAAAGAAAAATTCAAGTCCAAAAGTACTTAGTTGTGTAAATGGGAGGTTTTTATTGCCAAGGCTTGCCAACAGGAGATTTCCAACTCATCCCACCATTCAAATTAACCAATGAAAGAGTATGCAGAAACAAGTAAGAATTGACTTAATAGTGAGTAATAATTTGTACAGAGATGGTTTAATTATCCCAAATATAAGCTAAGAGAAGGGAATTAAGTTTAGATTAATTTGAAATCCATCCACTTTTTTTAATGAAGGTCACATGCGATAAGTAACAAGTTTTAGCCATCCATAAGTATCCAAAATAACCCCCAAATAGTTGAGAAAAATGTTTTGACAAAAGCTGAGGCAAAAGTTTCATATTTCTAATTTTAATCATGAAGAAACTATGGAAGGTCCATCCATTTGTGTTTTTCTTAACCGTGTAAGACTCTCTAAGCTTACAAGAGAACAGAATGTCACGTAATTTGTAAAGGGAAAGTTTCAATGCTGGAACGCCTGGGAAAATGTGATTAGTTCTGCCAATATGCAAAATTGACCACCTTAGTGGACCAAATCTTAACATTGAAAAACAGATCTATCGACCGGTCAACCTGGACAGTCTACATCAGAAATGATTTTGTAAGATGTTCAACTAAATTGCTCAGTTGATATACAAATCGACCAGCAAACCTAGACTATGCTCGAGATCAAAAAACAACCAATTTTATTGTCCTATTTACAAGTTGATCGATCTAATTAGTCACTGAGTAGGAAAAATAGTCATAAGTATCAGCAACAAACTAAAATTGTTTTCTTAAATATTTTAAGTGGACCTAGTTGGCATATTTTGATTTTGACCTCTCAGATTGGATATGCTTTGAAATAACTAAGGAAATCACTTCAAAAACTCACGAAAACAATTGAAAACGTGGGAGTGAGGTTCTAATAGTTCCTAAGTCGATTAAATCTAGAAAAAATTCAAGCATTCCTTGACAAATAAATGCATGCTGACATATAAGTCCAAAGAAAGAAAAACCAAATGACTTAAGCAAAGTCTTCCTTGGATACTTGTAATTGGACTACTTTATCGCCTTGATTAGATAATACAAAATTTAGCACATTTAAGATTAGGATTAGTTCTTTATCGCTAAAGTAAGTGACAACATCAAAATCAACTGGATTTAACGTGCTTGTCAAGATGGTAAAGGATAGGTGTTGCAGTTACCCTAGGTTAGCAATGAACCTTTTGCTGCTACCACCATAGTGTCCCAATCCAATATAGGTGTTGTACTCTGTTTGCCACCGGCTTCAACGGACACGTACGCTCCTCCAAAGAGAGTCTACAAGCCTTGGTTTCTATAGATCCACATACTGCTTCCTTTCCCAAGCCTAGTAGTTGGTTAAACGATTGTGTAGGAGGGGGAACAGCTTCTGTCTTGCTGGTTGAAAAAGACCCGAAGAAAACCGCTGAGTAGCTGGCGAGCATGCTGTTTGCTGCAGCATGTTCAGCACAGCCAAATCCGCCTTCTCCCACTTCTATAGCCACATGAACAGTGCCCGGTGCTTCATCATCTCTACCAAGTTCTAAGATATGCTCACTGACAGGTGCCGCTGCTGCCAGCACGTTCCCATCCCCTCCGACTGAAGCTGAGCGCCGGCCTTCGTTCACATGGACCGCATATTCATTGCAATTTGAACCTGCGATTGGGACGCACCTTGAAGATTAAATTAAGTTCTCTTCCGCCAGCTGAAGACTTCCCAGTCTCTAGAATCGCCTCCGCTGTGGCCACATGATTTGTTCTGTTCCGACCACCGTTGAACTCCGGCCATCCGCCGGCTGTGCCTTTCGCAGCCTTGGTCACCGAAGATTCGAACAGAGTATATCAGATCCGGCCTCGATCTGAAACGATCGGCAAACTGTACCGTAGCTCCAGTGGAGGCGGCTGAAATAGAATTTGCAATTTCTACTCATACCCCCGTTAAACAGTTCCTATGGGAGAGATATGGGTACTCAAATTTCACTTATAATCCGTGACCTGCCCCGTCATGTAATAAATGGAGTAAGTTTGGGTACGAGTTATCATACCTGTCTCATTTCGTATCTGACTCGATGCAACTCAAAATTTTTAAAAATCTGATACTCGAATAATGCAACAATAACAATAACAACAACCAAGCCTTAATCCCACTAGGTGGGGTCGGCTACATGAATCCTTTGTTCCCATTGCGCTCTATCAGTTATCAAATTCTTATTTAAGTCTAAGTAACTAAGATAACTCTTTATAGTTTTTTATAGTTTCTTGCCATGTCTTCTTTGGTCTCCCTCTTCCTCTTTGTACATGGGCAAAATCCAATGACTCAATTTTTCTAACTAGAGCTTTAATTGACTTACGATTTAGATGTCCAAACCATCTAAGTCGACTTTCTTTAAGTTTATCCTCAATTGGTGCAACACCAACTTTCTTTTGGATATATTCATTTCTCATTCTATCCTTTCGTGTATATCCACACATCCACCTTAGCATCCTCATTTCTGCAATATTTATTTTATTTGTATGTTTGCTCTTTGCAGGCCAGCATTCAGCACCATATATTATCGCTGATCTTACTACAGTTTTATAAAATTTACATTTGATTTTGGATAAGATTTTTCTATCGCACAACACACCAGAAATATTTTTTCATTTTACCCATCCTGCTTGAATCCTGATACCCGAATAATACATTCCATAAAAATTGATCATCTTATTTTTTATAATAATCTTAGTTTATTTTTTTTATATGTTTAAATTGTAATAGTTATATTTTAGTTTTGTAATTATTTAAAAAAATATTTATTCCTTTAAGAATGAGAAAAATTATTTGTTGATGTTTAGAATTTAAAAATAGTTAGATTTGTATGTAAAATTTAAATTTATTATGCAATTAAAATTTTATTTTAATTTAGTTACTCAGACAATTAATATGTAAAATTTTTTAATACTTTAATTTACTTATATGATATTTTTTGATATTAAATAGCCTTTATTATCTTATATGAACAAACTCATAGTTAAATCACTAAACAGGGGAAGGTCAGGTCATGATGGAACCCTCCTCACAGAGAGGAAATGGAGCGAGGCAGGGCGCGGGTACAAGTTTGTGAAAACTAGAATCAGAGTGGGTGAGGCAAAAATAGATATGGGATGAGTATAAGTAATGAATAATATATAACTGGGTCAGTATGAGTATTTATAAATTCGATCTAAATTTATCCCGTTGCCATTCCTAGATTCAAAAGAGACAATTAACGGAATAACTTGTTATCAAAATATATGCGCTCATTCTGCGCATTGAAACGTTATGTAAATATATTATAAAAAAGGGCAAATTACACTCAGGTCTCTGAGTTTAAAGCTTAATATCACGCAGGTCCGCGTTTTTAAATTTATAACATCGGGATCCCTGCGTTTTAATAAATTATCAAATGGGTCTTTTTTTCTTTTTTTATTATTAATTTTTTTTTAAATTACCGTTTTACCCCCTGCCATTCTCTCTCTCCTCTCGATCCGGCGTACGCGCGGCGGCTGCGCGACTAATCATAAATAACTTACAAGTTATGTTAGTCATACACGGTTCTCGATTTGTCATATATCGATTAAGTTTTGAATTATGCAGAATTTAAGCACTGTGCCTTGCATAGAGCTTTTTCTACTAATATGGTTGCTTAATTAGCACTAAATAATGCATTTCAAACTTTATTGAATCTATGACATTCAAATTTTTTGTTATTACAAAAAATGCTAAAAATACCTTATCATAAGAGGCTATATGTGTGTGTGTGTGTCGTGATTGACAAGGGTAAGGAAGTTTTTAGTACAAATAATGAGTGGTAAGAGTACATAAATAAATCATATAACATCGAAAAGAGAAACAAATTCTTAGGTTGTATAAGTAAATAACATAATCTTAAATATTGAGATGTTTTTTCGGAAAAACTGTAAAGCTAATTTTGAGAAACACTATAATTAAATATGCTTGAAATAAAGCAATACTAAGAAGTACTCAAATCATGTGTGATTTCCTAAAACTAAAGCTGATATTACCTCTATATATTTGAATTAGGGATAGACATATATATATATATATATATAGAGAGAGAGAGAGAGAGAGAGAGAAAGAGAGAAAGAGAGAGTAATGAGAAACCTTTGCTTCCATATGTACATGGACTGCCCATGCCATTTACTTGAAAATTGTAGCTTCTTTTTTTTTTTTTTTTGATAGGAGAAAATTGTAGCTTCACTGTTTAATGCATTGGGTAAATTTAATTATGCTTCAGACTTAAATATTAACTAGTGTGAAGTTGTAAAATTGAGAAATTATGAAAAGAACTAGCTACAAGACTTGCTATATGAACAAATTATTCTTCTTTAGAGAGGGACATCAAACATCAATTTTATTTTTCATCAAAGTTATATTATTAGTAATTATAATTATCAATTATATTCTAATTATTATTATTATTTTATCCCTTGACACCATAATTTCTTTTACCTTACTTAGAAATTATAATAATAATTAGTTTGAATTTGAAATCTTTTAATTCTTAAACAAATTCCTTCCCTACTAAGTTAAGAAAATAATTATTTTAAATTTATTATATAGATGCATCCTAATGCAACGTGCAACTTACCCAAAGTTTTTTATATGACTTCTAACCAATGTATATACATTTCAGTGCCAAACTTTTAAACATAATCATTAATGATTGCAATTATAGGCTAAAGAGCAAACACATGACAAATCATTTTTCAGGGCCTGTCATATCCAAGGGAATCTCACTGAAGGAATTGCGGTTAGAAGAACAGAGATGCTTGGGCCTTGGAAGATAATGAAACGGCAAGCAGTAAATAATATTGGGCTTGTTGATAGACGAGAAGTGCATCTCTATGGGCAGGTAAGCTTCATATGGCTCCTACTTGCTCTTCGTATTATTATATAAAGCGAATTGCATAGTTCTTACAAAATGCATGCCTATAATTCGATGTGTTCACAATTCAAGTATGGTTTTTAAATGGGTGAACATTAATAATTTTATGGATCACAAGAAGGACTTCAAGAATGCCTAACGAGATTAGCCAAAGCCCATGAGCCCTTTCTTCCGCCTCTGTTGTTGGTAGACACGCGAAAACCCTTCTAACCATCAACCACTTAATTCATAATACCTATCAAGCCCGGGTTGAAAGCACCAAACTGTGTTCTGAATTCTGATTAATGCTGTTAAGGATCTACTCTCGAGCTAATCTGACTTCATCTTAAGATTGAATTAGATTGCAATTCAATCTCGATTCAGTGAAAAATATGAACAAGAAAAGTTTAATAACCAATCTCAATATGAGCTAAGCCCAGCTCAATTCCTATTGATTCAAGCCCGATCCGAGCTAAAATTGATCCAAATTCCTATTAATTTTTTATTTTTTTATTCAAAATCTTTGTCATAAATGTATTTTTTTTTCCGCTCATTCAATTTAAATCATAGTCGACCATCTTCACATAATGGTTAGAAATAAACACAAAAAATTAATCTATAGTTAATAAAATTTGAAAAAAACGTTACGAGGGATATTCTGAGAATATCTACTCTTAGCGCTCTCCATATTTTACTACACTTTGTAACTAGCTGGAGTTGTATGATATCTACTCTCTACCTTGAGGGGGAGTGTTAGACTAGTAGTTTTATATTGATATTAGACTAGTTTTACTATTTGGTTCTAAGGCCTTATTATATTCCCTCATTATATATTAAGTAAGAATTAACCTAATGAAAAAAGAATTTTTTCATTATCCACTTGACAATCATCTTGACTATGACTTACTAGGATCTATTTAAGAGGGGGAAGTCATTTCTATTATCATCAGTTGATCTCTGCATAACACTCTCATAATTGATGGTTTATAACACATTATTGTGTGAAACTATTTTTATTTTTTTGGTGATAAGATTGTGTGAAACTACAAGTCTTCGAAAAATGTTCTGTAGCAAATAGTCTTAGCATTAATAATCTGACCTGCTGAGCTATATGTTGATATAAATGATGTTATTGGTAACATCAATTATTTCTTATGCTTCATATATATGATCGTTGAATATATGCTTCTTGAGTTTGATCCATATTATCAATCTCATAGTTGTAAGAAAAATAGTTTCCATATAGTCACTTATGTGTTAGTAAATCTTCTTAGTTTCTTTAAAGAAAGCTTCTTTGTCTTATGATTATTAATTAGATAAGCAATAGCACAGGTATGTTAGAAGGTGAATTTTCTTGAGGCCCTTTTTTTTTTGAAATTCGGCCGTAGCCTATAATACTATAACAGTAAAAAGATACATCAGGTACAAAAGATTCGATCCTCGTTGAGGATCGCACAAAAATCGAGTGGGAGGGACATGCCCCTACGCCACTCTGTGTCATTGAAACAAGAAAAGGAAGCTATAAAGTCTGCCGCTCTATTAGCGGCTCTATAAACATGAGATATCCTATATGCCTTGAAGGCACAAAAAAGCTCAGCAATCTGGGTCATGGTCTTGTCGGGAGGGTGTCCTCTGGCTGTCCGGTGAAGGTCCGCAATAGTGATGGCAAGTTGGGATCAACCCAAGCATCCTCCATAACCCTGGTATTGCTGCCATTGCCAATCTTCCACATGGAGTTTTGTATGGCTGTTGTTCCTCCCAGACAAATAAGCTTCCATGCCCAAGAATCTCCCCTTTTGGTAGAGAAGATACTTTCTCTGTTCCCGTACTTAGCCTGGAAGCATCTAACCCAAAGAGTGTTCTCCTTATTAAGAAATTTGAAGGCAAGTTTGGCCACGAGAATGGAGCGCCACTCCTCCAGACGGTGGATACCTAAACCCCCAGCAGACTTTGGTTTGGTCACTTGCTCCCATGCCACAAGGTGAGCAGCATTCGAATTAAGGTTGTCACTCCATAGAAAGCGTCGGATTAACTTTTCAATCTCTGCCATAACGTTGCTAGGCCCTTTTTAATTAGTTACCAAGATGCTTGGAAAATTGTTAAAAGAGGCTATGCCAAGCCTATATCACCACATGTTTAATATGCTCTCTTTCTTATTTATACGGTATGAGCGCATGGACCTTTGAGAAAGATAGCAATGGATCGCATCAAAAAAACATGCGAAAAATTCTCAAAAATACTTAAAAGGTGTCGAAAAGGTAAATAAAATTCACCTATAAGTAATTCGTGATGAATTGAACCTTTCTAAAGAAAGAAGCTGAAAATGTTTCAAATTATTTGACAATCAATCAAAAGGCCTACCGCCATCCGGAGCTACAAATGGGTGCTGATCGTTGTTGACTACTTCACAAAGTGGATAGAAGTAAAGCCTCTTGCTCAATCCATTGCCCAGAATATCGAGAACTTCTTATAGGCAAACATCATCTGCAAATATGGCGTTCTCATGGTGATTATCACAGATAACGACGCTTCCTTCGCCAATCAGCTGATCCGCAATTTCTGTGGCAAATACTAGATTAATCTCAAATATGCCTCCGTCTTGTATCCTCACACGAATGGACAAGCTGAAGCTGCCAACAAAAATGTCCTGAATATCTTAAAGAAATGCCTCGACGGTGCCAAAACTCGATGGCTAGATGAAGTGCCGGGCGCTCATTGGGCTTATAACACCGTCCCATCCGAGGTTACCCAGGAATCTCCATTCTCTCTGGCCTTCGGGATGGACGTTGTTATACCTGTTGAGCTGTAACATTACTCCCCCAGAGTGGAGGCAGCCGCCAACTTCAATCCCAAAGATTTGCAAGCTTGGATGGATGAGAATGATGATTTACGGCGAGTTGATCTGGATCTCTTGGAATAGAAAAGGCAGTTGGCCGCTTTCAAATGTCTGCAGCATAAACGCCGAGTTGAACGATACTTCAACCGCAGGGTCAACCCCAAAGACTTCGCTCAGAGCGATCTGGTGCTCAAACGACGACTACTTGCTAACAGCAACTTGGGAGCTCCCAAACTTGAACTCAATTGGGAGGGCCCATACATCGTGCGCGAGGTTGCGGGACCTAATGTGTACTATATTATGACTTCTGAGAGCATTCAACTCCCTAGGACATGGAGCGGGAATGATCTAAAGAAGTTCTATGCTTAAGCCCTGATATCTATTTATTCTCATTCTTTACACATGGGATTCATTTGTACAGATTCACCTGAAGTTCATTTGTGCAGATTCATCAGAAACTCTTTTATACAAATATACATCCAAATTCCTTTTATTAATATCTTCCGGAGGTTACATTGATATCAATGTTCTAAATTCTGGAATTTTAGTTGCCCCTGATTCATGATTATCATTACGGCAATTAATGAGGACTCTCTTCTGGTACAAAATCCTTTGTTCAGGCATCTCATGTTCTCGAATTCTTATGCTATTAATCCTATGATTGATAATTCATACTGAGGTATTCATATTATCTAAAACACGACTGGCTTTTCTATTATTCAAGCATTGTGCGACAGGTATGTTTCTAACTTCAAACTCTCTAACTATCGTACACGATAGTTCATTATCCTCACTATCCATATACGGAGTCACTGAGCCTAGTCACGCCTAAGGCAGACGGGGTCTCCTATCAATATTTGAAACCCTTCCATAAGCCCACCTGGCTAGCGAAGGGCCAGAAGGCCTGCTCGTAACCTTAAGGCAGTCCCTGCTATCTACTTGTGATACAGATGCCCCCTAAGCAGAGTGTCTTCGCCTCCCACTAGGATCTGTCACTCTAACGGAGGTCAGCTCATGCCACAAGTACAACATCAATTACGATATTTCAGACGATCTAAGTCCTTTTGGCATCAAATCAGATAACTCCTCCCAGGCAGGATCTCCACTACCATCATTACTTCTTTCCTGTGCAGGTTTATAAAAAAGTAGGTTTTAAATCAAAAGCTCTAAATACTCTTTCTACTTGGTCAACCCATCAACAAGTACAAACATCAATTACGATATTTTAGACGATCTACAGTCCTTTTGGCATTGGGTCAGATGACTCCTCCTAAGCAGGATCACTATTATCATTACTTCTTTTCTGTGCAAATGTGCAAAGAAATTGGCTTTCAGAATCAGATTGTTTCAAATACGGAATCCATTCAAGGTACTTGCTCATTTTATTCACATTAGAGTAAACAGGTATATAAAAGAAAAACAAACTTTTCATTCATTTTTAAAGTACAAAATTGATGTTACATTCACTCATCCTGCATCAAAGCGGGTTGACCGCTACTGACTTTATCCAAAAGATCAACATCTATTGGATAAAGTAGTCAGCCAAGTCTAACTCCTCTTTCTTGTAAACTGGATCAGCAGCTAGGCATGGGATGGGCTCCACTTCCACGAGATTTTTCACAGTGATCTTGCCCTCTTAGATCAAAGTGGAGACCAGGCCTTCCCAAGCTCTCCTGATCCTCTCTAACCTCTCTTTTCTGCAGGGTAAGCTTATTTTGTAGGCCTCCACAGCTGCCGCAGTCCTCGCCACTATGGTGGCCTCTTGGTCTTCGACGATCTTATCCAACTTTTCTTGCAGAGCCTTATTGTCAGCCTTCAGCGCTATGGCCGATTTATGAACTGAAAACTCTTCTTGCAAAGCATCGTGCTGAGAAGACTTTGCTATAAGTTGGGCCTTCAAGGCTTCTATTTCTTTGCCTTGTTGCTGAATCTGGCATCCCTTCTCGATTACTTGCTCCTCCGTCTGCATGATTCTATTCAGAAGTAGGGGTAGACGAGCGAGCGCCTGAAAAACAAAATAGAGTTGGTACATCTTAGCCAGGCAATTATCAAGGAGGTAAAGAGAACTATAAGAAACCCTTACGGCGACCATCCTATTGGCCACATTGGCTTAGGCATCCGGCATCGAGGTTTTCTCAATCCTCTCCTCCAGATCCTGGGTAACCAAGCCATCTCTTATCGCCAGCCCCATGTCCTTTGTCTGAATGATTGCTGGGAGAGTATTGTAAATTTCCTTTCATTTCTTATTGTCTCCAAAGCTATCTTCGCGCTATTGTCCCCAAACCTTCCTACGAAGTTGACGCAGTAGGGGGGCTCCACACTTTGTTGCCATTCATGTGCTCCCTTGGCAGTCGACTGTTCTTCCTCCATGGTCAAGGGGGCTTTGGACTACTCTTTTCTGGAAGGCCCCTCTTCCTCTTTGGGACTTCCTTTAGCACCAGGTCCGGGCAGGGGCTCGCGGCTGCCCCCTTTGCTCCCTTCTCTATGGCTTCCTCTTGGCCCTTCTCTTCTTTCTTCTGACCCTTCTTCGGCCTTTTCCTCTCCTTTATCTCCCCCAAGAACAATCCCCTTATTACTTTTGAGGATCGCCTTGGGCCTGCATCTTCGAATAGCTCGGCCAGAGTTTTTTCATCTTTGGCGGTATCTTCTGGAGAAGATACCACGTCGACGGCGGTTCTGCAACAAACTGGCTCTGGAACCTCTATCTCTCCTTACTTCTCCACTACCTCAATAACCTCTTTGCTGAGTTGGGTGGCTGGAGGTTGTCCTCTCCTAGTCCTCTTTCTTAGAACTGTACCCGGCGGAGTTGTCTCCTTGAATACGGCATATCCTAACGTTTGCGTGTACAAGGATTTGTCGTTCTTTACGTGCATGAGGAAGTCTTTCAGGGGCCAGTTTTGCCCCTCAACTTCTCTAAGTTCCTCAGGGTCCCTTCTCCAGCCATCCACCTGGCATCCCCAATGAACTAAGATGGGCAAACTCCGAGCTTCAGAGGGATGCTCAAATCCCCTCCTACGAAGAAACATTAGTCCCTCCAGTCTGAGTGGGAACTACTCGCCTCGGAGAACATCGCCTTCCTCATCTTCGACCTCAGGGCCAGACATCCTCTGTATCCAGGCACCACCATCCAACTGAAGAGGCCCCTGAATAGCGTCAGGTTCTATGGTATCTCCTGAGCCTGCAACAGCTTCAGGAGGGATTATATGTATGTAACGACATTGGGGGAGAGCTGCGCCGGCACGATCTGGTACGAGTTCAGGATCTCTCTGAACTCCGGCTATGGAGGAAGCATCATGTCGTACTTCACTTGCGCCTGGTAGACGCACACCGCTTCTTCAGTGGGTCTGTTCGGACGGAGCTCGGTGGTAGGCTGGATGACTATGAGGCTGGGGTTTTCTCTAAACCACCTTGTCATATTGAGCACTTCGTGCTCCATCAGAAGACTCTCCTGGTAGCTGGAGTCGCTCAGGAACTGTTCGGCTAACTCAGCCCATTCAATCTCTTTGACGAACAAGCGTAAGGAGGATTTTCAGGGTTTGAGACGAAGGCTAACGTTTCAAACTTCCCTCCTTGAACCACGGCTTTATGGGGAACAGTTGCAACTCTTCATCTTCTGGCCGTCTGATCTTATCGATCGACGTGTAGGCCCGATCTGACCGTCCATTTTTCTGACAGTTTCGAAATCCAAAGCTGTGCACAGATATTGAAGCGTCTTTTCACTTGCACTCTTCTTGATATCGTGCACAATATTTCGAAACATCAGACTGCGTTGTTCATTTTATTCTTTCAACTATCGTTTTTTGATGTCTCATCTGCTAACACAACATCGTTTACGACAATAGTTTGTTTCTTGTTGCAAAAACTCTTTAACTCAGATTTTATCATTAGCTTTATACTTTCATTTACTTATGAATTCTCGTTCTTTTCTTTCTGATCTCATGGTATCTTTTTCAAACAAAAAAGAAAAGAGAAAGAAAACACAGCAGAATTCATCCAGAATAAGTTTTCAAAGGAATACATTCTATTCATGGTGAAACTTGTTACAATATTCTTTGTACTTTACAATTTTCTCTGTGTACAGGACATACAATGGAATAAAAAAAAAACACAAGGCTTCAGAACTTGGACACCTCTTCTCCAATCCTTCCATCAAATATTTTCTGGATCAGTCTGAGGATGAGAAGAACAGGAGGCAAGTCACTGCAAACCCTTGGGAGGAGTCTACTGCTGTGCTTCAGGAAGAGCACTCTGACCTTCGTCAGGACCTCTGCATGGGGAAGCAGGCTGATATCCCCAACTGGCGTAGGTGCCCGTTTGGGGAATCTCCCTTAAGCCATGGCTTTCAATGTCGAAAAACCTATCTGAATCCTTGGGGCCACAGAAAGGAATAACGTTTGGACCCCTGATGTTCTCCTGGTTCAGAATGCTTACATCAACCAATGTTTGCATGAGAACATCAAAGGTTGCTTGGCTCTTCACGTGGTGACTTACGACTGAAGAGCTGACGATACACCGCTTTTCTTACTGCCTCCTCCAGGTCATCCATGCGTCGCCCCCTCCATCTCAGGCTATTATCTATCAGCGACGGGTCTCGAAGGTCATCTGCTTTGCCTTGGACTTTGCTTCCTTAGCATTCGCAACTTCACCTCTGAGCTTATTTCTTTCCCTTCTCAAAGCCTCTTTCTCATCATCCAACTTCTTTATTCTTTTCTGGAGGTCTTTGACGTGGACGGAATGGGCTTGGCCTATGTCCGAAATGGTGCGGTGGAACTCTCCCCTTGCAACCTCAACCTTACTTACCCACTCTGAGTTGCTGAGGAGTACTAGAGAAGCCAACTTATCTTTCAACTTGTATAACTTCCCTAGCTCCTTCTTGTGATCAACCTGAGAGT
Organism: Apostasia shenzhenica; assembly: GCA_002786265.1. Taxonomy (NCBI): domain Eukaryota; kingdom Viridiplantae; phylum Streptophyta; class Magnoliopsida; order Asparagales; family Orchidaceae; genus Apostasia; species Apostasia shenzhenica. The sequence goes on from KZ451993.1 coordinate 279,744, forward strand.
GCTTTGTGGCTTGCAACAAAGCACTCTCTAGCTCTGCTATCTTCCTAAGATGGCGAGCTTCCCCTTCCTTTTGGCTTTTTAAATTTTTTACCACCTCCATGATCTGGGAGGTGTTCTTCAGAATCTTTTCTTTCTCTTTCCTTATTTCAAACAACCTCTCCCTCAGGTTGCCTCCTGTCCCTTTGATGCCAAGTGCAACCTCAGGGGAAACCTGAGAAACCCCCTCCTTTTTCTTAGTCGCCTCCTCCATCTTGCCTTCTTCTCTCTTCCTTCCCTTCTCTTCCTTCCCTTCTCTTCCTTCTTCTTAACATCTCGAGCACTTGCCGGAAGAAGACAAGAAAAGGAAGGTCTCACTGCTTTAGAAGGAGAATGGACCAGCTTACCAAGAGGAGCAGGACCGCAAATCACTAGGGGCGTCTTCATCAACCTCTTTTCAGGTGGAGCCCCTACCTTGGGGAAGAGCCGCTCAACGTCGTCATCTTTGAGCAGAATTTTCCCTAGGTCAAGTTTTTCTCCCTCAGCATTTGATGCACTACGCTCAGCTCCTTCCGCCCTCCAATCCTCAAAGACGCCTTGACCGGAGAGTTAGAGATGTTCACCACCTCTGCTGCCTTCTCCTCATCTGCAGGTTCCAGTGCGGACTCCAAAGTTTGGGCTAGAACCCTAGCAACTTTGGCCGGCGGCATCTCCCCTTTCAAATTCACAACCGGAGCTCCTGCCTCTTCTTCCTGGAACACCACGACGGTCTTTTCAGTAGCCGGTTCCGGCAACCCTTCAGACGGCTCCAGGACCCTCTTCTTCTTAGGGGGAGGAGCATGGACCGGAGAGCTGCTAGCCCTCTTCTTTTTCAGTGGAAGACCCATCAGAATCGACCACTTCTTGCTCTCCTCCATCTTTCTAACGATCCACTCCTTTCCTTGCAGGATTTTCAGAGGTTGGTGGAGGAGAATGTGAATCGGCGGGGCATCGCTCCGGCTTTATCCTGACAGGCCTTGGGCAGCGCGTCCACCATCGCGACGGTTCACATTCTAGGACCCACATTAATGTTCATGTTCTTACAATGCGGGGGCCTGATGTTAACACGTGATTTCAGCACTGCATCTCTGCCGTATACGTGGCGCTGTGGGAGCACTAACCCCTCATTATTATTATTATTTTTGCAGGTCTCAAACTTCAGCCGCGAGGGTTCGGCCAAACATCGTCCACGATGATTCAAGATCATCTCCCAGCAACATCGATGATGATGTCTCCCAGCTGCACCTGTCGCTGTTGGCGTGCCACGACCGCACCATTTCCAATGCAGTATGCTTCTTCTAGTCATGCAAACCAAAGGCCCGCGTGCTCCAACCATCACGGACCCCTAGAAGAAATGCCAAGATCAAGAAGTCAAGCTCTCCTTCCACTACTTCCGACTCCTCCGGTGGCCAACAGCGGTGGGACCACCGGTGTGAACTCAGTAATTGAATATTTCACACTCTTCTGGAAAACCCGAACTGAGCTCCACCGTCTTTTGCCTATAAATGCCCTCGAACAGGCTTCAAGGAAGGGGTTTTTTTTCTTTTCGGCTTTTATCTTTGGATTGTTGGTTGGAATCGTAGGATCTCCTTTGTATTAAGAGCTCAAGATAAGGTAGCTCTCCCTTTTTTTAGTCCATTGTACTGGTCTTTTAGACCATCACCTTTCTTTTTCTAGCGGAATCATCTCTTGCTGATCGCTCGGTGGCTTAGGGAATTTCCTCCCTGAACTACCTTAAATCCCTGTGTGCTGTTTTAGATGAGTATTACTCTCATTTAGGCCTTAATCATTAGGCTTAGCTCTCTGTGTACCGCTGTCTCTCGGGACTCTTTTTCTTTCTTGGGACCTCCTACTTCCCATGTCAACAGCTATCATGATTTCCTCTTTATTACATTCGACTAGAGTTCACAAATTAGTGCTGATCCCATTTCTCCTTGCTTTCTACGAAAACTCATCATTCATTGCATATCATTTCATCTCTGTCACTTCCTGTGAGGTCGACAGATTCTTTATGGATATAAAGCCAATCAACAGAAAAGTGCCGAGCACAAATGCTTTAAGTCAATCTCCACATAACGCTGACAAGACTGCATTTCCACTTTTATATCCTTAAAACCTGGAGAGTGAAACTAAAACAAGCTGTCTTCACGACAACCAAAATGGGGACCCACAGAAGCATCTCATCTTTTTCTTGAGAGAAACATATGAACATAGAAGCTGCCCAGGGCAGTACCTCACATTATCTATATCTATATAACTATGTATACAAATATAGATATATTTATACATATATATATACATATATATATATATATATATACTGAGCTAGTCTCATCAATCTCGTGCAAACATGACTTAGTTCATCAAAGTTTATATTCACAACTCTAGCGTTATTCAGTGTTATCCCTCTCTAATCCATCCCATTATATATAGCTACTGGGATATCTTTATGATTGGGAGCCCGAATAAGATCATATTATGATTACATTAATTAATTATTGTGGGAGAGTTTGGTTCAATGCTATCTAAATATTATTTTTTGAATAATATTTTCATAAATTTTTAGAAGTTCATCTTCACGTGTCATTAAACTAAGCAATTATTTTCTCTACATTAATAACATGACATAACATCAAAATGACATTAAACTAAACACCTCCTACATATTTTATTTATCAAGTATGTTATTTCAATGTGAATTAGTTTAATCGAATATGTTATTTGATTGATATGCTTTATTTTAGTGTTATATATGCTTATTCCCTCTATTTTAGTATTAGGTTTGGATTAACCACTTTTCAGAAAATCTTTAGTTAGTTATTGTAACTAATTAAATCTAGATTATATGATTAATTTGGTGTTTCAGTGAGAATATAATTTTGATGATTGAAAAACGACTGTACGGCCTTCCATAATACTAATTCACCCACTTTATTGTCTGCAGTAGGACAATGATTAGGCCTTCCGTAAGTCGCCTGTGAGAATCCCACTTGTAAGCACTACAAGCCAACGTACTCTTCCTCTTCACAGAGACGGGAACTTTCCCTCAAGGCTAGCAAATTAATCAGCAGGTTTCACTCTTCTCTAATTCAAATATTTACTGGTTAGAAGAATTTTTTTAATCGAAATTTATAATAATGTGGAATTGATTAATTTTGTTAGAATTGCGAGTTCAAACACTAACAGTGAAAAAGGGGACAAGATAATAACTGCTAACTCTTAAAAATTCTTTCAGTAGTTTGAAGATGTTTTTTCTTCAATACAAAAATAGAATGAAAATACTCTGAAACTTGCATTTTATTTCAAATAGTAATGTATTTATAATTATTTTCTTGCTAGATATCAGCATTAAATATATCTATTCAAATCTTTCTATTTTCGAAGATTAATTCCAAAATAAGAAAGTTTCTAAAAATCTAACTATTTTCAAAAATAATCATATGAAGACAAAAGTAATTTCTCATCTTTTTATAAAAACCTTTCATCAACTATGTACCACTTCATGACAAGATTTTGAAGTCAATAATTGCCACTTTATAATCATGATAAGATAGAAATCAACAATTGCAACTCAAAAGTTAGGATTGCAACTTGATGACATGACAAAAAGCCAACAATTGAAACACAAGATAGTAAATATCTAATTAAGGATGAGCGTCAATATTCTCTTTTTTCCTATCCTAAAGTTCTTATATTCTTCTTTTTTCTCGAAATATGGTGAAATGTATGTGATGTTAAATCTAGAAGCCACGTTAATACTGTCTCCGAGAATGTCAATTTTATATGTCGCTTATTCTTTGAATAACTATGAAAGGACAATTAGCTCGAGAATTGATATCTTGCCACGATGACTTTGGAGGAAATCATTTTCTACAAAATGAATCCATGCCAAATCCCATACTTTAAATTTTAGAGGTTTTTGATGCTTGCTGATGAAATTTCTGTAATTCTCATTTTGTTTTATAACACAATTGCACACCTGTTTATATGTGTATCTTCTAGATTTGCTTTGATTGTTCATGGCATCACCATTATAATGATGAGAAATAATTTGCTGAACTGCCAAGTCTAATTGAGTAATTGGACGTTTACCATAAACATGTTAGATTGGACTTCAACCAATTGTTTAGCTATATGACTGTTGATAAGCTAGTTAACTCAAGTTGTGTTGAACAAAGACTAATTGGGTTATATATATAGGACCATCAACCAAACATCGTAGGAGATTACCTTAATCTTTTTTTTGAACCCTAACTTTTTTTTGCTTCTTCTGTTGGATCATCGATTTGAGGATGATATAAATTCTAATGGTGTATCATATCTGATGAATTCATAAATTGGTTCAATATTGTTAAGCGTGTCTTTAATTACAAAAACATTCCAGATGATTGAAAGGTCAAGATTGTTGTTATTAAACTCAAGAAACATGCATCTATTTGGTGAAAGCAACTCAAACTTAGAAGAGCTCATGATGGAAAAAAAAGTTAATTCACTGGAAAAGATAAAGAAAAAGCTCAAAAGTAAATTTCTTTAGGAAAATTATCTACAAGATACTTTTCTTAAGCTTCGCCGCTTTTTTCAAGAATATTGTTCAATTGAGAAATATTTTAAAAAATTTGATCACCTTATGATGCTACAATGTTTCTGAACCTGACAAGCAAATTATTGCTCGTTATCTCGAAGAATTTCGTCAAGAAATCTTAAATATAAGACAACTTAATGCGAAGGTGAATGTAAGTCAACTTTTGATACTAATCAGTCTCAAAATTATAAAAACAATTTCAAATGGGGGAATGGATCTTATGGTTTCAAACTCTCGACATCAAAAGCATTATCATCTCCATCTTTTAGCTCAAAAAATAATAAGGGGGTTAGTTCTAATCTTTCATCTAACTTTTCAATTCAATGTTTCAAATGCAAAGGGTTTGGACATATCACCTCCGATTGTCCAAATCAAAAGTTTTACTATTTTAGAAGAGCTTTTGGATGAACTAGAGGAGGAATTACTGCCTATTTTTGTGATAAAATCAAAAAGAAAGTATAACTTACGATAATGAAGGTTAAAGTCGTATTATATAATGAGCTCTTCAAGTTTCAAAAGTATAAGATGATGAATGACTTCACAATAATATGTCTCACAGTTGGTGCACCTTATATGGCAAGGTATATGATATCATTATTGATGGTGGAAGTAATAAAATTATTATTTTAAAATCTATAATAGATAAGTTGCCACTCGGATAGTAGAACATCCACAATCATGCAAACTCTCTTAACTTTAAACGGAAAATGAGGTAAAAGTTATTAAATATTATTCAGTTGATTTTTCTATTGGAAAAAATTACAAAGATAAAGTATAATGTGAACCTATAGATACTTGTCACATATTACTCGGCTGTGGATAGATAATATGATAATTGAGTGACACATGATGATACAAAAATATATACTCTTTTTTCAAGAATGGGATAAAGGACATTTTAGGACATACTAAAATAAAAAATAAGCTTAAGCCTTCAAAAGGAGAAGGAAGCTTTTTCTATCTAAGGGGGCGTTTGGTTTGATGTTATCTTAGTGTTAGATTATATAATCTAGATGTCATTTTTTGACTAATAATTTTATAATTTAATAGAAGATTCTTTATAGATGTCATTAAACCAAATAATTATTTTTTTTAAATAACATAACATAATATCAAAATAACATTGAACCAAACGCCGCTTAAATCTCAATTTGATAAAGAGCTTATTGATTCAAAAGAAGCATATGCTCTCATTGTGATGGAGAAAAATAAAATTATTCATGACATTCATTGATCCCATGTTAAAATCAATTTCATAATATATTTTCAAATGAGATTTCACTAGGTCTTCCACCAGTGAGAGATATTCAAGTTGGCATTTTTATGGTTCCGGGATCAATACTTTCTAATAAGTCAGTTTATCATATGAGCCCATCAGGATATAAAGAACTTCAAAGATAACTTGATGATCTTTTACACGAGAGATTTGTGTGTAAAAGCATGAGTCCTTGCGCAGCGCCTGCTCTTCTTGTACCTAAAAAAGATGGCTCTTTTTGCATGTGCTTAGATAGTCGAGTGATAAATAAAATTACTATCAACTATCACTTTCCTATTTCACGACTTGATGGTTTACTTGATCAACTATATAGTGCTTCTATTTTCTCTGAACTTGATCTTCGAAGTAGCTATTATCAAATTCACATGCGCCCAGATGATGAATGGAAGGCAGCTTCCAAAACACGTGAAAGTCTTTATGAATGGATGGTAATGCCATTTGAATTATCTAATGTGCTTTCTACTTTCATGTGGCTCATGAATTAAGTATTTAAACCTTTTATTAATAAATTTATTATTGTTTATTTTAATGATATACTTTCTGTAATGCAACTCTAGAAGATCACATGGAATATTTATAATAGATCTTTTAGTTGTTACAATAACTAAAGCTCTCCATTAATTTGAAAAAGTGTGAATTTATGATAAATAATCTTATATTCTTGGACTATGTCATATCTTCTGATGGTATGAAAGTAAATCCGTCAAAAGTAGAGACAATTCTTTCTTAACCAACTCCTTCAATTCATGATATTCAAAGTTTTTATGGGCTTTCTTCTTTTTATCATCTTGAAATTCGGCCGTAGCCTATAACACTATAATAGTAAAAAAGATACATCAAGTACAAAAGGTTCGATCCTCATTGAGAATCGCATAAAAATCGAGTGGGAGGGACATGCCCTTGCGCCACTCTGTATTATCTAAACAAGAAAAAGAAGCAACAAAATCTGCCACTTTATTAGCAGCTCTGTAAACATGAGATATCTTATGTGCCTTAAAGGCATCCAAAAGAGCAGAGATCTGGGCCATGGTCCGGTCAGAAGGATGTCCTCTGGCTGTCCGACGAAAGGTCCGCAATGGTGATGGCTGAGTCACCCTCTATCCAAATCCCGTCCGCCGTATCCGCCCACTCCTGGGCGGCTGTCAACGCGATGAGCGCTCCCGTCGCTTCTGCTGTCAGAGTGGCCTGGGTGTAGAGCTTGGAGCCTGTTGCTAGGAGGAGGTTGCCACAATGGTCCCGCACAACTTCGCCCGCACCTGCTGCGCCATTCTGTTTAATGGACTCGTCAAAGTTCACCTTAATCCATCGTGGGGGTGGGGGATCCCAATGGGAAGCAGAGGGGTAACAACAACCTTGAAGGCTGTTGGGATCCCAGTTCCCCACGTTGGATGAAGATTGTTCTTGGGCTTCGCTAAAATGAACAAGTGCAGCGATTACTCTAGGCAACGGGAAGGGTTTGTTGTGGACGCGACCATTGCGAGCTCTCCATGAGTGGTACAAAGCCGCCACCATTTTAATAGCCTAAGGGTCAGCTGCATTCTTATGGACTCGTGACTGTAGGTTACCAAGGAAAAGCTTCAACAGTTGAAAATTGCGAGCAGAAGGTGGTAGATTTCCCTCAGCCGAAGCAACCACCGTTGCTGAATGCGCAGCTGCAGCAACTGCAGGAATGCATCCCGTTGCTGCGGCTGCAGGAGACGCTGCAGCAGCGATGGCAGCAGCAGCAGCAGCAGCAGCAGAAGAATGTGCAGCTGCTACTGTTGCAGCAACAAATTTTGTTGCTGCTGTCGCAGTAGCAGCGGCAGAATGTGCTGCTGCTACTGTGGCAGCAGCAGGTTTTGCTGCAGGTTTCGCTGCTGCTGTAGCAGCAGGTTTCGCTGCTGCTATCGCTGCTGCAGCTACCCGGGGCAGCGCTCCGCAAGAATCGGCTGCTGGGTGTCTAATCTGCAGCCCCGATCTTGTACTGGATTCGCCATCTTTGCAGCAACCTGCAGAAAAAATGTTAGCATAAAAAGAATCCCTGCCGTTACCGGCAAGTCTGGGTGTTTTTTGTTGGAATTTCTCTCCTTCATCATGCCAACTGAGAGGGCTTGGAGTGGTGGGTACAGCATTGCACTTTCTCTTAGACTTGTTCTGCCCCGAATCTTGCAAGGTAGAGAGAATGGTCGTGCTAGCGGGACAGAAATCTACAGCTGGAATGTGGAGAGCAACCTGCACTTTCAGCGCTTTAGCATTCGGCAAAACTATGGTGGGAGCCTTTCTTTTCTTGTACTTCCGACTGATTGGGCAATGCTGCGGGGGCGACAAGGGGCCAGCCTACAGCTCACAATTAGTCTCTTCTGGCAGCACAACATCAACTCCTGTTGTTGTTTCAATCCGCTGGCGCTGTAAGGCATCAAAGACGGCACAGGTGAAGCTACATTCGCAGACAAAGTGTTGTAAATCTTCTTCGACAAAGCAGCCCCAAGGACATCTAGCAGACTTTCGCAGGCGCCTTCGCTTGAGCCAAGTGAAAGTGGGGATAGCATCACTACAAATCCTCCAAAGAAAGGTGAAAATGCGAGACTGTGCACGTAACTTTCAGACCCAGCTATGTGGGAGTTCTCTGCCGCGGAAGAGATCTCTGTAAAGAGCTGCAGTGGGGGATTTGGTAGAATCAGATTTTAGCCAAACTAGGCTGTTCCTCTCCTCTTTGTTGAGTCTCGGTAGTCTACCTATTCTCAACGCTAATTTCGAGCCAAAGAATTTATGGAGCTCAGCTTGGTTCCATTCACCATTCGCACTGAGGAGGTGATGAACGGTCAAGGGGAGCAATTCAGTAGTGTTGATGAAGGTAGGCCACCTCAAGAAAGGGTTGGAATCAACCTAAGCGTCCTCCATAACTTTGGTGCTGCTACCACTGTCAATTTTCCACATGGAGTTATGTAAGACTGTTGTTCCTCCCTGACAAATAAGTTTCCAAGCCCACGAATCGCCCCTCTTGGTGGAGAAGATAGTCTCTTTGTTTCTTTTATGCTAACCTTTTTTCTGTAGGTGGCGGCGATGATGGTGAATCCAATACAAGACCGGGGCTGCAGACCCGACACCCTACAGCTGCTTCTTGCAGTGCGCAGCTCCGGGCAGCTTCCACGGCGACAGCAGCAGAGTCCCTCCCCGGACAAGCAACTCTGACGCCACCAGCTCTGGTGGCTGATACGACAGCGACATCTCCATCGTCCCAAGCTTGCGGTGGTAATCTTCTGCACATTTTTCTCAGCAACTTGCAGGCACGAGTTCAACGAAATCCAGCTGATCCTCAAGCCATCCGTGCGGTGGCTGCATTGTACCACTCTTGGAGAGCTCGCAATGACCGGGTCCACAACAACCAGTTCTCATTGCCTAGAGTAATGCTGCACTTGTTCATTTTAGCGAAGCCCAAGAACAACCTTCATCCAACGTGGGGAACTGGGATCCCAACAGCCTTGAAGGCTGCTGTTACCCCTCTTCATCCCATTGGGATCCCCCACCCCCACGATGGATTAAGGTGAACTTCGATGGCTCCGTTAAACAGAACGGTGCGGCAGGAGCAGGTGGAGTTGTTCGAGATCACCAAGGCAATTTTCTAGCACCCACTCGATTTTTGTGCGATTCTCAACGAGGATCGAAACTTTTGTACCTGATGTATCTTCTCTTACTGCTATAGTATTATAGGCTACGGCCGAATTTCAGGAAGCATTTGACCCATAGAGTGTCCGCATTACTCAGAAAGTTGAAGGCATGTTTGGCCACGAGGATGGAGCGCCACTTCTCCAGACGGTGAATGCCCAAACCCCCAGCAGACTTTGGTTTTGTCACTTACTCCCATGCCACAAGGTGAGCGGCATTCGAAGTAAGGTTGCCACTCTATAAGAAGCGTCGGATTAATTTCTCAATCTCTGTCATAACATTACCGAGCACAAATGTGTGAGAGAGGGAGAAGATTGGAATAGAGGTGAGCACGCTGTTTATAAGAGTGACTCTGCCAGCTAAAAATAAGTATCTGGTCCCCCACGAAGAAATTCTACCCCTCACAGAATCAATAATATGCTGAAAGTCGGCTTTGATTGGCCTCCTACTTATGAGAGGAATGCCCAAATACTTGCCCTCAGCTTGGGTGCGAAACCCCCATTTGTTAGCAATCATGTGTTTCCTGCTTCTCTTCATCTTCTTGCTGAAACAAATGGATGACTTAGCCTTGTTGATTTTCTGTCCAGACCAATTGCTATACACATCAAAGATGTTGTTTAGAGCTCTGACGGCTTTGCAAGTGGCGGGGGCAAACATGAGGATGTCATTCGCAAATATGAGGTGGGTAATAAGTGGCCCATGTGCGGCTGTTCTTATCCCCAGCAGATCATCTCTGTTCTGTTGTTGGTTGATAAGGAGAGAAAGCAATTCAGAGCAAAAAATGAATAAGTACAGAGATAGAGGACACCCCTGTTGGAAGCCACAGGTTGCTTCTATCCAGCTGGATTTCTGGCCATTGATCATCAAAGCAAATCTCGGGGATTCAACACAAGCTAGAGCCCATCTGCTCCAAGTGTCGAGAAAGCCAAAGTGTTGCAGCATTTTTTGTAAAAAGTCCCATCTCATTCTGTCGTAGGCCTGCTCCATATCCACTTTGACGGACATGTAGCCAGTGGAGGACTCTGAAGGAGCTAACCTCTGCATGATCTCCTGTGCTATCAGGCAGTTGTCGGCAATACCTCTGCCTGGAACAAAGGCCCCTTGCTCCTGAGAGATGAGAGAGCTGAGGACATCCTTCACCCGATTGATAAGGATTTTAGCAATCACTTTGTAGATAGTAGTGCAAAGGCTTATGGGTCTGAACTGAGAGGGAAGCTCAGCGCCCTGCACTTTGGGAATAAGGACTACTAAAGTATCCTTCCAACGCTTTGGCATAGACCCATAACTGAAGAAGTGATGAACAGCAGTCAGGACATCAGTGCTGGTAACACTCCAATAGCCCTTAAGGAAGGAGCTGGTTATGCCATCAATCCCTGGAGCCTTGTTGTTGCCAAGAGAGTTGATAGCAGCTACAATCTCCTCGTTGCTGACTGGTGAACTGATCCTGAGTGCATCCTTCTTAGAGATAATTGCTCTGGGTGGGGGGATGCTCAGCTCTAGTAAAGGTGGAATAGGAGGCCTCCATTTCGAGGAGAAGTGAGTAACCAAAGCAGCTCGGATCCCTTCGTGATCTACAATTTCCTCACCATTCTGCCCAACTAAGCGGCGAATATGGTTGATGTGCTTTCTGCAAGTTGCTGCTTTGTGGAAGTAAGAAGTGTTGCGATCCCCACACTTAGCCCACTTCACTTTGGCTCTTTGCAGCCACCAGGTCTCCAATCTACTAAGAGTGGTGTTGTATTCTGCAACTAAATGTAAGAGGCAGTCCAACTCACTCTCAGTCAGGCCAGTGCCCACAGATTCCCTCGACTGAAGCTCAGCAATTCTGCTTTTGAGGTCTTTGGCTATAGCATTAATATCCCCAAATTTGTCCCGACTCCAAGATTTCAGTGCGCGGAGGGTGCGGGCAAATTTGTGATTGAGAATGGTAGGAGGGCTGTCATGAGTAGGTTTTTGCCATTCCCTAGTCACAATCCCGTTAGAAGCCTCATCTTCAAGCCAAACATCTTCAAATTTGAGAGTGTTGCCTTGTGGTTTAAACTCCAAGTTCTCACCTTGGACTAAGAGCGGACAATGATCTGATCCGATTCTGGTAAGGTGAGTAACTACAGAGCCCGGGAGAGAGATAAGGCAGCTGAGTTGAAGCAGACTCTGTCCAGTCTGACCCACATACGAGTTTTGCCCTTCCTGTTGTTGCACCAGCTGTAACGCTGCCCCCCATTCCAGCCATCTTGAAGATCATTGTTGGCTAGGAAGCTGACAAATTCATTGTGGGCCTCCGCAGGGGTAAATGGCTTGCCTCCACGTTTGTCTTTTTGCGAAAGAATGCAGTTGAAGTCACCTCCCACTATGGCCGGAATCTCCGCATCTAACAAAGGAGAAATGCTATCCCAAATGATTCGACACTTGATGTAATCTTTGTCAGCATAAACAGCACAGATGTGCCAAATATGTTGACCCATAACAGTAGCCTGGGCAACAACAACTTGTTTGTTGGAGTGAATGACTTTGAGCTGGGCGGTGTGGTTGAGCCAACACACAATAATGCCACCAGATTTACTTACTGACGGCTCCACATGAAAGTCCCAATAACGTCCCACGAGTCTGTCAACTTCTCTTCTAGAGAACGACTGAACTCTGGTTTCCAAAAGACACATCACAACCGGTGAGTGCTCCCTAACTAAAGCCTGAAGGTGATTGCGCGAAGCCGACTTTTTAACTCCGCGACAATTCCAGAAGATGGCTTTAATCATTGGGGGAGGAGGAGGAGGGGTGAGAGTTGAGGGGTGGTGAGCTGCCCTCCCTAACAGTGTCGCCACGGTTCTCCCGTCTCCTTTTGATCATTTTGCCATGACTAGCAGGGGTTACGCATTCCCTGAGGTTAGCAAGTTCTCTCTCCCAATGTTTCTTTGAGATTCGTTCCCGACCCTTCTGAGTGTTGGCCTTGGGGGAGAGGAATTTCTGCAGAGGAAATTTCAACTTCTTCTTGTTGGCTGAAGAGGTCAGTATAAGAGGGTTAGTGACGGGCTTGACATCGCTTTCCTCCATGCAGAGATCAAGGACAACAAAGGGATTTTCAATGGCTGCATTCAAAACAACATTCTGCACACGGCTATCTTGAAAATCTACACAGCTTTCTTCACCTCCTTATTGTCGTTCTGCAGCAGCCTCTGCATTGCAACTGCGCTGCCCCGCATTTCTACAGTGCCCGTCTGCTTGGTCTGCACCATCTCCTGCATTTCTACAGAATTGTCCCGCACTTCTACAGTATTGTCCCGCATTTCTACAGTATGATCCTGCAGCTTTACAGTATTATCTTGCATTTTTACAATGCTCTTTACCATTTCTACAGAGTCCTTCTAGTGTTTCTGCAATAGGCCCGGGATTGCTACAACACTATCCTGCAAGTTAACAGTGCCCTTCTGCTTGTTCAACCTTGTTGGGATGTTCAGGTGGTTGTTCTGAGGAGTTTTTGCCCATGTACCCTGCTGTCCCACCACTCTGTACTGTTGGGCTGAGCTTTTCTGCTGCTGGTGGGTAATAGTTTGCTGCTGCTGCTGTAAAGAGCTTCATTTTATAAAGAGCTTTTCTTCTTTTTATCATCATTTTATAAAGAGCTTCAATACCATCATTTTATAAAAAGCTTTAATACCATCATTTCTCCTATCACTGAGTGCTTAAAAAGAAAAAAATTCGACTGAACCAAAGAGGCACAAGAAAATTTTGAGCAAATTAAAATAAAAATATTTGAAGCACCGACGCTTTCCCTCTAAAGTTGACTGTGATGTATCTAATGTTGGAATTGATACATTTTTTGTCAAGAAGTGAAAAATTGGATAATTCACAGAAATTATTCTACTTATGATAGAGAATTCTTTGCGACTATCCGTGCTTTGGAACATTGGAAGAATTATCTAATATCAAAAGAGTTTATCCTATTTCCTAACCATGAAGCTTTGAAATATAAAAACGATCAAGTGAAACTTAACAATCGCCATGCTAAATGGGTGGAATTTCTGTAAGCTTACTCATTTGTTCTTAAGTATAAATCAGGTTACTAAAATAAAATGGCAAATGTATTAAGTTAAAGGTATTCATTGCTTTCTATTTTATAAATCAAAGTGATAGGTTTTGACATGCTCAAGGAACTTTATAAAGATGATCAAAATTTTGCTAAGTTATATCATGACTCTCTTATATCTCGTAAAAAACGCTTCTTTATTCAAAATAAATTACTTTTTAGAGATAATCTCTAATATATACCAAATTGCTCCTTGCGATAAGGAATTATTAAAGAAGCTCATGAAGGAGGGTTAAGTTGACATTTTGGAAGAGATAATACTTTAGCATATCTTCAAGAATGTTTCTATTAGCCTCACATGTCACTAGATATCTCTAATTATATTTTATGATATAGAACATGTCATATTGCTAAATTATATTTACAGAATGCTAGTCTTTATATATCATTACCAGTTCTTAATGCTCCATGGGAAGATGTGCGTATCGACTTTATTTTCTGACTACCTTTAATTCGACAGAAGAAGGGTTCAATTATGGTTGTGGTGGATCGTTTTTCTAAAATATCTCATTTTATTCCATGTTCTAAAACTTTAGATGCATCTCATATAGCCGATCTATATTTTAAAGAAATTGTAAAGTTGCATGGAATTCCTATGACGACCACTTCTGATTATTATCCTAAACTTTTTGGCCACTTTTGGCATGCTCTTTTCAGGAAACTTGGTACTATCTTATAGTTTGTTCATCTCATTATCCTCAAACTAATGGTTAAATAGAAGTAGTAAATCAATGTTTGGGAAATCATCTATGAAGATTGGTCGGTAAGAATATTCATTAATGGGATCTTTGTTTGTTATTGGTTGTGTTTGCATATAATCAACCTTGTAGCTAAACTACTAGTAGAAGTCTATTTGAACTTGTTTATTGACGTAATTCAATTAGTCCACTAGACTTGGCATCTTTTCTTGCATCTCATCATTATAACAGTGATGCTGATGAACAATCAAAACATATCAAGAAATTACATGAATAAGTTCGTAATTAGATTATAAAATAAAATAAAAAGTATAGAAATATCACTAACAAGCTCCAAAAACCTATAAAGTTTGAAGGACACTTAGTTTGGAGTCATCTATGTAAAGAATACTTTCCTCCAAGTCATCATGATAAGCTGAAACCTCGAGCTGATGGTCCTTTCAAAGTTCTTCAATACCTTGACGATAATGCTTATAAGATTAAACTTCCAGAAGATTATAATGTACCTTCCACTTTTAATGTTGCTGATCTTTCACTATATTATAAGAAAGATGAAGATAATTTGATGACGAGTTCTTTTCAATCGGGGAAAATGATATTGATTCAAATTAATGAAGTTTTAAATTAATTTCAGAGTTTTAATCTTGTTATAGTTATAATTATTGACTTAGTGATAGTTAAAAATTTTGTGTAAATACTAGTTGAACATGTATATCATGAGGAGAGATTTTTGTGTCATGAAATGGTAGTTAGGATTAATTTTTACTTTGAAAATTGTTTGGTATAATTATAAATATTAGATATGGCTAGGAATGTTAGATATAAAAATTCCTATAAACATGTAACCATTTGACGTGAAATATAAGTTTGAAATATTTTCATTCTATTGATCTTTTAAGGAAAAAGTACCTTTAATCTTTTAAGTGAATTCTTAAGAATAACTTATTATCTTATCAAACTTGTGTTTTACTCTTTATTTCTCCTTTCTCTTTTCTGATGTCACATGGCCTAATTTAATTTAAATTTATCATGGTATTTTTTGGGATGATAATTTCTAAGAAATTGCTAGTTGACCATGAAATATTTGTTTTTATTTGAGTTGAATTATCTTATAAATCACTTGTCACAAATTTGCATTTATAATATTTGCATTTGCGTAGTGTCATATAGGCTGTAAGTTTCTCTCCTTATTTGTTGTGTGAAAAATTGCTCTTTCCCCTGGGAATTCTACAATCATGCCTGGAGTTAATTAATTACACCTTATTCGGGCCCTTGACGTTAGAGTACTATGTCCTTACTTGCTGGTTAGAGTACTAATTCATTTTGATCATGTTGCTTGTTTGTTTGTAAGGTTTAAATTTAATAAGGTTAAAATTAAACTTGGATAGAGATATTTTTTATTAAAAGTTGTGAATGATATGAAATAAAGTTAGTTATTATGTCGGAATATGTGATCTATGTGATATAAAGTTAATTATTATGTTGGGATATGTGAGAAATGTAATATAAGTTAATTATTATTTTGGTAATGTGTGTAAGATGTGAAATAAAGTTAATTTTAATATTAAATTTTATGTGTGATGTGATATACTTGTTTAAAATTAAACCAGGTTAATTTTGAACTGCCAAACAAACAGGAGCTTTAAATTGTTATATTTACAACTCATGCATTCGACACACATTTTAATATAAAAAATAAATATTATTTCATATCATACTTAAGTCTTAACATTAAAAGATCATCATTATTTTACATTCTATACATATTTCAATGAAAAATTAATAAATATTATTTCACATCTCTTAACTTTGTTGCACATTATATTTATGTCAATACCAACATAATTTTTTCTAACCCAAAAAATTATCACTACATGAAAGCTATGTTTACTTTTATCAGTGTTTCAGATATATATGGTTCGGATGTTATCCATTCAGGTATTGTGCTGGTCACATTTTTTACCACTGAGATTTTGGGACTGCTATATTTGTTCTTCAGCAGTGAACTTCTTTATCCAAATATCAGATCATCTGTTGCCTAAAGTGATAAATGTCATCATCAATCATTTTCCTGACGATTCTCTTCCAAATTGCAATATTGTTCGTTCCAAAGAATGCTTTTTGCCCAATCCAATATTACATTAATGTTGCTGTTGATTGATGTTAACATGGAAATTAAGCAGATATAGGCGGAACATGTACTAAAACCTGTAACATAAATCTGTTAACAATAATAATATTGTTGGAATGATCTAGCTTAGTGTAATAATGTTGGAATTTCTAGCTAATGTTAGAGGTTAACCTGCAAATCAGGGTTCATTCTTAATTTTGAGGACATTTTAAAAATTGACACGGCCCTTTAAATTATAACTAAGAATACGTATAAAACACATATATACTAAGTCATGATCTCACTATTCTGTAGGAAAAGAACATCCTTTATCTTCTAAGAATATCCTACGCTTCTTTAGAAGATTTTGTCATCCCAATCTTCCTGAAAGTAGAATCTTCTACTCCTTTATATAATATGGGAGCCTTCTTGTCTTTTCCTTGAGCATCTCTAATTATTTCTTTTCTACATTTTATGAGCATGACTTGCTCCTTGATGCATTACCCTCATTGTTCTCCATTTTTATGCATGCCCCCATAGATTTTAAGAGGGTGAACATTAATGCCTTCATTTTGATGCGCCTTCAGCCTTCTTTTGTCATTAATTAATGCAATCTCCTAGTAATTAAATTCAATCTTCTAGTTTTTGGTATAGTATAAGAAAAAGATCAGTCTATTGCCTCTTCTTTTGGCATTTGTACCTCTTCTTTTCTTCATTCATAAGCATGGCTTGCTCCTTGATGCAATACTACATTGTACCCAACTTTGATAATCTCACATATGATATGAGTAGTAATGTTGAAGTTGAACAATATCTGAGATTTCTTGATGAAGTCCTCTAAGATAACGAGCAATAACTTGCTCTCGTTGGGTTCAAAAACACTTCACTGCATCATAAGGTGATCAAATTCTTCGGTATATTCCTCAACTGAACGAAGCTTTTGAGAAAAGTGGCGAAGCTTAAGAAAAGATCTTGTAGATAATTTTCTGGAAGGAACTTACTTTTGACCTCTTTCTTCATCTTCTCCCACATACTAATTTTCTTTTTTCCATCGCAGGCTCTTTGAAGTTTGAATTGCTCCCACCAAATAGAGGCATGTTTTTTGAGCTTAATAGCAACAATGTAGTTCTGGACATCCAATGTGATTGCCAAGCCATGGCTTGTGGAATCCCAGTTACCCAAATCGGAGTGAGGTGAATAGATAGAAGCTATTTGTAGTGCTTGTGATGCAATAACCATGGGAGATGAGAAGAGTTTTGCGATGTACTCTACCATATTCCTTGATCTATATGTGATACAATGCAGGAAGTAGAATTCTTAAACTGTATTTTAATGCAAAGCTTATATATGCTAAAGAAGCAAGACTAAATTATGAGATCTGCCCCGCATTCTCCTCTGTTGCTGTGCTCGAGCCCACAGTTGAATTACCCAAGTTTACGTGGTTGATCTGCTAGTTTTAGTCAGTGTTCTAGAGTGGTATAGGTCTTTTTTGACTCACCGAGTGCATGCATACATGGATGTATAGAACTCACTCATTGACCTTCCATGCACAGATGGAGTTACCTAATCAAGGAATTGTTATACTCATCCATGGCAGAAGATGGCCAACTAAGAACTATGGGAGCATAACCCGCATGAACCATTTGATGCCAATCGATCCATCTGATCTAATTAATATCCCTTGTTTGGGGGATTAATACTTTTAGGACTAGGCTAGCTCACTATAAAAGTAATGGACATCCATCAACACAAAAACTTAGGCCAATGAATAATTAACATAACTTATATATAAACACAATATCTAATGTAGGTATATACTTAACGACGCCAATTTTGATGATAAATCTCCTTCAGTTAATTTGGGTATTTGACAATGAAATACATTTGATGCCATTGCAAAGTTAATGCTTAATTTAAACTTGAACGTTGCTCTAATACTAACTGTAGGGAGAATTAACTAATTAAATTGCCATTCACACATTAATGGATTTAGAAATATCTAAGAAAATTAGGAGGAAAAGGGCTTTGTTACAAATAATAGATCACCAAGGGTTATATTTATTGAATTCCTAGGGATAAGGGACCATTACGTACAAAATCACATTTTCATGCTTAAACCACAAGCTATAACTCTATTTACAACGAGGCCCCCTAACTAATCAAAATCCTCTTCAACATTACATCTAAAATGTAAATTGGAACTATCAACAAAAAAGATTTATATTGGAAATTATTATTAACTAACATAACTTATTAATTATTCAAACTAAAATATAAACATACCTAATTATTATTTTGTTGAAGTCATAACCATTGGCAAATACTTTTTGATTGTTTATGTACAAGTTTATATTAACTAACATCAGTTTGTCTTATAGGCTATCCCAAGACAGGTAAGACTTCTTTGATGTATATATGGCACAAGACATGCATTCTACTTAATTCTACAGTTGACTGCTAATCGACATATTCAATATTAGGAGTTTGACTACCGTTGGTGGAATGGTGGGATTATTACTATCAAGCTATATATGGATTGTATAGTTTCTATAGTTTGACATTCTGAAGATATTACTTTCCTTCTACGTTTTCTCCATGTTTATAAACATATTTGCTGCTTTTGAAATCGAAAAATTACTTTTACGAGGAAGCATTAATTCTCATTTGGAGCAGAAGATTCGCTCAATGTGATGATTAAACTGCATGTTCCACTCAGTGAAATTTTTTGTCTAATTATAGGATGATTAGATGTCATTATGACCTCTTTTTAGTCTAGAGAATTAACTGAGCACGATCAGGTAACATGCTGACGATAAGGTGCAGTTAAAAGTTATTCTTTCATTTAAGGTTGTTTTAATTATATATATATATGTTGATAATATGATATTTTCTTGCTTGACTGTCCAAAGTTATAGGAGAAAATAAGACTTCTGTATTATTCCATTATGTGGAGTCAACAATAATGTTAGTGTTATAATTTTCAAGCACATTCATGAGAAAAAGGTTCATGTATATTTGCATGTTATTACTATTGGCGAAGTGCTAGCTCTATTTGATTAAGTTTGTTACCTTCGAACTAAACCTCACAACCAAGATCACCTTGTAGATTTGATGTTTATATAGTGGTAATCAGCTGATCCTATGAAAATACCCTGATCATTCGTCCTTGATCTCTCTTCTAGAATTCATTCAATATATAATTGCTTAAACTTTAGAGAAAAGGTTTACTAATTATGAGTTTTTTTTTGTTTGCCAATGAGTACTGTTAACTAATCGTGGTCTATTTAGGCTTTGAGTGGAAGGTTGTGTGAGAAGTTTTGCAGATTGTCTGGCATTGAGGAATTGTATATAAGCATCTTATTTGCTGTTAATATACTAAGTTAGTTAAGAGCCAATTCTTTAGTCTATTTATGTAATTAAAAAACGTAGTATTGCAAAGATGTTGAATCTAATCCTCTCTCATGCTCTAGGGTTACAGTAAGCAGTATCAGTGTCATGGTTTTGCTGCTGGCCAGGTTCGAGCATTGAAATACAACTCTACTATGACTTAGTTGCCCTCCTGGTTTCATCCGTTTTCCCAGGTAAGAAAATTAGAATATATATCACTCTACATATATTTATTCTTAACAGTATGAATTAATATATATATATATATATATATATATATATATATATAACATCCACTTGAATCATCGAAAGATACATACAAAGCATGATATATATGTCGCATGACAGTTTCAAGTAAAAATGACAGATTTTGACTGAGATAGTAATATTAGTTACTTGTGGCAAAAGGAGAAGGAAATTTAAAACAACGCAAACCATACAGTTACTTTTATTGCAGTCTCAAACTAACTCAAGCATGATACATTTCATATCAAGAAGAAAAGAAGATCGATGGAAGAAGAGAAATATTACATATACGTACACATGAGATGCTACACATGATCAAACAGCCCGGCGTGGAGGTGAAGATCTCCAAGAAGAACCCTTTCGTCCATGTCGTTCTCTGAGAAGCTCATTTCCCACTGTTCCTCCAGCAATTTCTCCACCGTCTGAACATATTCAAACATCGTCGCAGAGCTTGATCCACGATTGGGATCACCTTCCTTGAACCGAATAGGCGAAGTTGAGCAGCGCTCCTCCACCATCTCCAGTGAAGATTTCCGGTCGTGCGAGCTCGAATCCTCCTGAATGCTGCAGTTAATGGCGACCGCTTGCATCATCTTCTTCCCCAGTGTCCTCTCCCTTGCTCTCTCCCTCGCCTTCGCCCTTGATTCTTTGGCAACCTTCGCCGGAAATGGTGGCCTCGGCTTCCTTTTACCTTTTGTGTCAACACGTGGAACTTCTGCCTGTGCCTTCCGCTTGTTGTCGGAGGTGGCGGACATGTCCTCTTCACACTCCGAAGAGGAACCTTCGCTCTTCGCCCCAGCGCTGACGAGCTGTTTGATGGCGGATTTGGACATGTTGAGGAGCCACTGCACCGTTTTGCTGGCCTTGTCGAATCCCAGCAGGTCTTGGAGGTCGAAGAACTTGCGGGCGACGTCGAGGGAGAGCCGCATTCGCCTGTCTCGTGGCCCTTGTGCCGTGTATATCTTGCTGT
This sequence comes from Apostasia shenzhenica, assembly GCA_002786265.1. Classification (NCBI taxonomy): domain Eukaryota; kingdom Viridiplantae; phylum Streptophyta; class Magnoliopsida; order Asparagales; family Orchidaceae; genus Apostasia; species Apostasia shenzhenica. The sequence goes on from KZ451993.1 coordinate 300,754, forward strand.
GCCGGTCCTTCCTCGCCGGTCTCCGGCGAGCCGCCTTTTCTGTCGGCGCCGCTTTCGGAGCCGTCTCAGTCGGGCTGACGAAGATATCGTGGATCAGCTGGCCCTCCAGCTGGTGAAGCGGCGGCGAGAAAGGGAAGAAGGACTGGATGCCATTCTTTTCCACAGTGTAGTAGGGATCATTAGTGTTAGTAAACATCTTTTGAGGGAGGGATCAGGTGTGATTAGAGAGATTGATGAGTGAGAAAGGGGATATTTGTGCTTAATGGATGAGGTTGGCCATGCACCGTACGTAGATGGACGACGAGATCAGGAGATAGCTAGCTAGGTTGAAAGAAATGTGATTTTATGCTGTTAGCCTCAAAAATGAACTTGGTGAAGACTTCCATGGTTAGGGCTACAGTGGAGAGGGGACAGACAGGTGCGGCATGATGGAGAGGGAGAGGGAGGGAAGGAGCTGATGATGAGGAGGAAGGAAATGGGATGAGAAGGTGAAAGCTGCTGGCTATATACATCAATTATTAATAAGCATTATGCTAGCTTTGTTTTCTTCGTGTGAGATGCCTTTAAATAAATAGTAGAAAATGGTAGAGCTAGAGTGAGAAAGAAGAGATGGAGAGAGAACGCGAGTGACAGAGTGAAGTGCGACGTCACGTGGGAGCACTGGCCCAGCGGCCCGCTCATCCCTCTCTTTAACGTGACGCAAAGCCCGGGTTCCCATTTTGTGTTCCATGAACATTACTGTTGTGATAAAAAAAACCATTTTTGAAAGCGACAGCTCGGTCGGGGGCTCAAGAGAGAGAAAGAGATAGGCTGCTAATTAGGATGGAAACAGAAGAGAGTGACCACTTACAATTCTCTCTCCTCCCATGATTGGCTGCGTACACTTGCAATAGTTGCAGATGTAGACGCGTGTCAGTTTTCTGCAACGAGATGAGGAGAGGACGTACAATTATAGAGCCCGGCCTGTGGCTATCTTTAAAGCCTAAACCCTAGCTTCTTCCCCCCATCTTTGACTCTCTCTCTCTCTCTCTCTCTCTCATGTTAACAGGCAAGAATTGGGTGCTGATCAATCGTACGTTTTAAAGCATTAGCCCACTCTCTCCATATAGCTCTTACATTCATCATCCCTCTCATCTCGCTCCATATTTAGGAGGGAAGGCAGTGGGCTTTTATGCGAATCAGACATCGCCATGAGAAATTGTAGGAGAGCTGGCTCTCCAATGGCAACTCTCTCTCTCTCTCTCTCTCTTTCTCTCCTCTCTCTGCCTCTCTCTATAACTCTGTTTCATTTGTCTTTCATGTTTTACTATTTATACATGCCGTCTTCTTTTGCCCTCGGCCTTATCCTTCAGCTCACCACTTATGTCTACATCACTACCCTTCTCCGCTCTCTCCGCGCGTGCACATGGTGCTGCTCTACTTCAACCCCTTCCACTTTCCATTACCCATCACCCAATTCCCCTCCCCCCACAAAAATGTCAGCCCCTATATATGCTTTTTAACCTTATTATTAACCTACTTCTTTCATTCTGCCTTTCCTTTCTTCCAAATTAATAATATTCAGCTACACTACACTATAAGCTGTTAGTGATAATTAAGCTTTAATCCCAAAATACGCCTGTTGAGCTGTTAGTGATAATTAAGCTTTAATCCCAAAATACGCCAGTTGATGAATTTTTATTCTTCATTTGATTATGTTTACAACCTCTCTTTCTGAGCACAAGTGTGCCAAGATTATGCTTGATACATATATTCCAAATCATTTCAGGCACTGTACATGAAATTTTGCAAGAAATACAAGTTTCGTACCAATTTAAAAGAAAAATTGATGATAATCTCGTTAAATTTCAAATCTTAAATGGTAAACACCAAAACCAAAAATACTAAACTCTAATCCCTCATTTTTTTAATTTGACTGGTGGCTTAGGCCAATAGCATTATTAAAGTAAAGCAAGCACAAAGAATGAATCAGGTAGCATTCTCGTTAAGAATGTTACAAAGATTGCAAAGAAGAAGTATATCTCTGTCTCAACATAATTCTACTGTCATAGCAAAATGTGCATTAACAACACTATTAATCTAACCCCTTATTACCTTAATATTAAACCTTGAATCCTAAATCTTAAACATTAAATAAGATAAATCATAAAAATTATTCTTTTAATGAAAAAATTGAAGCTTTAATTATTGTTAAGTAAGCCTATGTAATTCACTTTAAATTCAATCTAACGAAATGAAACCTTCTATTATATATTGAGATGTAATCTATGCATAATAGGTTAAGAACTATTTAGAGATTTTTAGTGAGAATTTGACTAATTTTTTTGACATTAGTGTGAAACCCATAATTTCACAAAATTTTCTTTTATATTTTGTATATGTAACATTAATTTAGAATTATGTTCCAATAATGTGATTTGATTACTTACATTCATATTTGCATCATTAATCTTCTGTGCATGTACAATGGTAATTAGTACACATGCATGCACACACATATATAAAAGAATTCTAAAGCGCTTATGTTTCAATTATAAGAAATATGGGCATACATATATTTAATATCTAATTTCACAATTCTCTTCTTTAGGCTTATAGGGCATCTCTATCGGCAAAAAAAGATGAATAAGTATTGTATTGTATAAATCGTGCGAAGACCTATAACTTACTAATACAATTTATGCGTTACAAATACTTACCAATATTGTAAGTCTTTTTGTCCAGCTAGTTACCCACAATTGAACTAACGGGTCAAAGTAGACGTCTACTATGCACAACTTCAGTAAGTTCTGCATAGTCATGATTTAATTATTTACATAGTACAACTCCTCATTTTTGTTTAGTGGGAATACAGGTCATCACAAACAAAAGTATTTTGAAATTTATTATTAAAATATACATACCCATATTTATTATAAAAAATATAGGCAATTTGAATTTTTTTCATATATATATATATATATATATATATATATATGTATGTATAGAAATGCAGTATTGATAGCTAGCTTACTTTGGGCATCATTTAGTTTGGAGATATTTTAGCATCTTCAACACTAGGCCAATTGGTAAGAGGTTCAAAAAGGAACTGTCCAAAGTACTCACATCATGTTCTTTATTTAATATAATTGTCTTTTTCTCTTGCTAGATTTCTTCGATTTATGTTTTATCTACTAATTAATAGGTGTTCAAGTCATATTTTAACATAAAAAGCACCTAGAAATTTGTACTTCTAATCTGTATTGGCACTTAAGAGTTGGATTCAGTGTAGCAAAAGAAAATTATGTTTGAGTTGCGTGAGCCACCCAGTGTGCTGTAGTTGGCAAGCTAGAAAGATAAATAAATGGTGGCAAGAAGTTATATATGTGGCTATCCATTAACCATATATAGTTTTTGTTTTTTTTGAGTGGGATTGATCATAGAAGCCATGTTCTTTAAAAAAAGAGAATTAGATGGTTCTAGACCAATGTCTTAAAATTATTAGATTAATAAACACCAATATTTTGTCAATTAGTATAAATAGTTGCACATTCTGATCATGTAAAATATTGTAAAATTAATGGGGGGTTTACTTGCAACTAAATTATATATAAATATATATTTCGCATTGTACTTGTCACGTGTACACGTGCCAAACTTGCTTTTCAATGAAAATTTTGATCGGAGGCTCAATATATCAACAGGAGTATAAGTATTTTGGGTAATCTCAGAAGAGAACAATTGGATGGAGTTTTCTATTAAAAGTTCAGTTCTTGCTTATATTTATTTATAAATTCTTTCTCAAGCACTAATTTCTAAAGTACAATATATAGAAAACAAACAATCAATTAGTTTATGTAATAATTATAAAATTACTTTCACCAAATAATATTCAGGCCATCATGTTGTTAATTGGTAGCCAATCTGATTATAGGAGCTCAGTTATGTTGTAGGAATTTGTGGCCCATCATATATATCATGTTCTCTGTATTATATCAAGTGCGTGGCTTTGACGTCGATCGGAGCCTCAAGGATATAAAGGACGTCTTTTATTGAGAATGGTCCTTGAGAAAGACCTTTCTCTGCTCACAAAGTATATTGTCATAGTTGAGACCTTGTTTTCTCTTGAGACGAGTTGGTGTCATAGTTGAGGCTTCTTTCAAAGTTGATGAGTCTTAAGTTCTTGAGTAGTCCTCTAGATGGTACCGATATCTAATTCATAACCCTTGAGTGATTTATTCTTGACTACTTGAAGCACTTGTTCCTCTCTTGAAGTTCCAATAAAAGTATCCATATTTTATCCCTGATCGCATGGCCCTTGTTGATACCGATTCAAATTAATGAAGGCTTAAATTAATTTATAAAGAGTTTTATTATAAACTTGTGTTTTCCCCTTTACTTCTCCTTTCTCTTTTCTGGTATCACTTGTTGACTAGACTACTAGTTGAGGAGATTTTTTTCATTTTGTTGAAATATTTAGCCAAAGATGGCTTTAGGGTCATTTTGTCAATGTGATTGATATATATTACTCCCTTGTGTGTTTCTTTTAGTGCTCCAAGATGGTATCTACATGAACATCTTCTTCCTTTTCCAAGTTGTCCGTCCCATCCAGCAATATTGAAAGATTGATTCAAAGCTAGCTTCAAATGCTCAATATTGATGTATTTATTTAGTCAGGTTAAAATTAACAAAGATAATTTTAACAATTTAATTTTAACTTTAAAAAATAATTTTATTTTATATCTTACATATAAGTTAAAATAATAACTAATTTATTTACTCCCTATGCACATCTAGCTCAATATAATAACTTATTTTATTTCATATTATACGTAATTCTCACTAAAAAAATATTCCCAACTAAATTTAACTTTAAATTTATTAAAATTAATCTTTGTAGACAAACAAACATATGCATGAGTTAGGAACCAAATTAGGATTCGTCAATCCACTATGGTCACTTTGACTATCGACCACTGAAGACTATCCTTGAAGAATGAATTAAGGGTCGTCTATAATCAACAGTTTCAATTCTAGAGCTCTGAGCAATCCCATAGCTATTAGCTAGATGGAAAGGAAACCTGTGGGGCAATTGAGACCCAAGCAATGGGTATAAATGTGGAATTACAAGGAGAGCTTACACGACCAATGAAAAGGTACAATGGGGCGCAATTTGTTGTTGCTGCTGCAGTAGCAGCAATTCCTACTGCTGCAGCAGCAAGGAGCTTTCCTGTTGCTGCTGCATTAGCGCAGCCTACTGCTGCCTGCTAGACCAGCAGCAGAACACAACTTTGCTGCTGGAACAGCGGCAACTATCGTTGTCGCTGCAACAGAATCTTCCCCTGCCGCTACAACATCCATGTAGCCAGCAACGGTGGCTGATCCGGCTGAGGCAAACCAGCCACCACAAGATCGCAACGCAATCTACTGAATCTTTTCCTCAGCAACTTGCAGTCACGAGTCCACAAAAACCCAGCTGACCCTCAAGCAATCTGAGTGGTGGTTGCATTGTACCACTCATGGAGAGCTCGCAACGATCGCGTCCACAACAAACCCTTTCTGTTGCCTAGAGTAATCGTTGCACTTGTTCATTTTAGCGAGGCCCAAGAACAACCTTCATTCAACGTGGGGAACTGGGATCCCAACAGTCTTCAAGGCTGTTGTAACGCCTCAGCATCCCATTGGGATCCCCCACCCCCCACGATGGATTAAGGTGAACTTTGACGACTCTGTTAAACAAAACGGTGCGACCAGCATGGGTGGGGTTGTGCAGGATCACTGTGGCAACCTTCTCCTAGCATCAAGCTCCCAAGCTCTACACCCATACCACTCCGACAGCAGAAGCGATGGGAGGGCTCATCGCGATAATAGCAGCCCGGAAGTGGGCAGATACGGCGGATGAGATTTGGATAGAGGGTGACTCACCCTTCATCATTGCAGACCTTCATCGGGCAGCTAGAGGACATCCTCCTGACTGGACCATAGCTCAGATCTCTACTCTTTTTTGTGCCTTTAAGGTGTATAGAATTACTCATGTATACAGAGCCGCAAACAAAATGACAGATTTTGTAGCTTCTCTTTCCTGTCTAGATGATATAGAATAGCGAAGAGGCATGTCCCTCTCTTTCGATTTTTATGCGATTCTCAATGAGGATCGAACTTTTTGTACTTGATGCATCTTTATTTACTGTTATAGTATTATAGACTACGATCGAATTTCAAAAAAAAAAAAGAAAAGTTACATTGGATCAAGCAATCTAGAGATATTTCTACAGCTATTGAAGACCCTTGTTTTTAACCCTCGGAGCAATCCATGTAATGTCAGAATTAATAATAGCAGCTCTGTATGCATGCCCAATATGGCAGTGCACGGCAAATCTCATGCCTTTTCGAAGACTATTGCAGCCATTATTTGTTCCATTGAAACTATTAAAAATTAATCTAATCAGTCTTGGGAACTGGGATTTCATGGGCTTTATTAGCTCCAGTAACCCTTCATCCTCTCAATAGGACCTGCCATCTCCAAATTAGATCAAAGTAAATTTTGATAATTGAATCAAAGCAAATGGTGTTGCAGGGAGTACGTACGATGATGAGGGATCATTATGGTTACCTGCTGATGGTGGCTGGCATCAAACTCTTTGTTAAGGTAGTTTTTGTTGGTGAGTCCAGAGGCACATGAGAGGTAAGTAAGATTGCTAAAGGATGGTCTTATAGAGCAGAGAGGATCTGGCTCGAGAAAGGTTCTATTACAATGATAATAGATATCCTCCAAGCTTCGAAAAACAAATCTATCCATCACATGTCTGTTAATTTTTTTTTATGTTTGAATACCTTTAAGGCGTATAGAGTAATTACTCGCATATATAGATCGGGTTTTGCTTGATCATTATAAGAGATCTTGAGTCTTTGTGTACATGATATACTTCTTTTGAGTTTATATAGGCCACGGCTGATTTTCAAAAAAACAACCTCATCAATGACTATTCTTGAGAATGTGCACAAATTAACAATTACCGACTCTTTCCCATGTTATTATTCAATGAGGGTTGAAGTAGTCCATCTCGATATTATATAGACTCTTATTGTGGAATCACATTAAGTATATAGTAATCTTCCCAGATGATTTTGAAAAAGAAGACCCGATAACAAATTGGACACAGGTCTCAACATCAACAAGCTTAAGCTAAGAGAATAAGCTGAACACCTTAAGAACAATATATCATCGATCTTGAGGGATCGAGAAGGAGCTAACTTTATAACATATCAGCAGTACTATTGCTTAAGAACCTAATAGCTCTATCATCATCTCACACCACATGCGTTGGAACCATCATTAAGGACCCGACAAATCTGTAAATGTCACAAAACTTAGCACGCATAATTAGGTTGGCCTGATTGTGACACACGAATGTGAAAGGGATTAGCATCGAGAAAGAGAGAGTGTGTCGGAGGTGGGGGATTTGGACCAGTGCACAGGAAGACACTATTGTACAAGTTGTATGCAAGTATTAAGAAAAATTAAGGATTATATTATGTTCTTAGAATTATATATTTTGTATTCATTGACATATACACCTCATATAGAAGGCGGTGTTTGCAAATTACAAGCTAACTTTTTGGAATTAAAGTTTATTCTTCCTCTCTGTGATCGCCTTGTGCCTCTTTTTCTTTGGCATATTACCTTCAATGTGAGAACAGAACGAGAACGAGAGAATGTTGATTCCATTGACAAGAAGAATATCCAAGTCCAACCTCTATATGTGCTTAATTAGGCTGGAAAGGGAAACCTAATAAACAAAAACCTTCAAACGTTGCCCCCTTTATATATAGGAAGATTTTAGATCATGAAAGCTCAAGTCTATTGTCCTTTGTGGTCATAGACGTTGGTTCCATAAAGTGGGCTAAAAAGCTCATATATGTCAAAGGGGTTTGTTAACAAGTACCCTGGCAAGTTTTGAATGGGGACTTATGGGCATCAGGCTTTGGGCTTCAGGCGTAGACCTTTGGCCTTTCCAAATTTGGCTATGAATTTCAGGCTTAGGCCTTCAGGTTTTGGGCTTTAGGCTTCAGGCATGGGCTTTCAAGGTTCGTACCTTGGGCTTGAGCCTTGGGCTTTATGTGTGACATCCCGATTCCGGATGCCAGGAATTACTCTTTTATTATTATTTTCTTCAAAACCTCAACTCAAAGATGTCACAATTAAGAATTACCTTCAAATTCTCTTTCCTTATTCTGTGATCCTTCTAGTGTCGTACCTGCTACAAAAAATGACAAGGGTCTGTTAATACAGACCCAGTAGATAAAATAATATCCAAAATATCAATAATCAAATCAGCACTACACATAGATTGAATACATATCATGTAATTAGACTCAAATCAGAAATAAAATCAATCTCTTCTAAAATAATATTTAATATCAATATTATAATCATCTTTATTAGAAATAATAACGCCGACTTTATTTATATTTTTGGGCCCCAGGTTACTCAACCAATCACCTCAAAAATGAAGAAGAAGAGGAGGCAAAGCGAGAGACTTACTGGGGAGATAATTTATTGATTTAGGGTTGACCAGCACAAAAATGTATATATATGGTTATTTGCATCAGCTTCTAAGGCCGATGTAAATGCATATATAGGTAGATGATAGAGTCTTTATATATTCTGCCAAAATTATTTTCGTTGACAAGTCCCGACGCTAAGCCGACGCACATAAAATATCTTCATTTAATTTTCAAAATGGACACTTTTGCAATGGAAGATTGTAGGATCTTTCTCGCTAAAATCGTGAAATATTGAAGGGATCTTTTTTGTAACTAACAAAACTATTGGAAAATGTATGTTATAACAATTAATTAAAGTATTGGGACTGATATGGTAGATTTTAAATATTTTGAAACAATCGTGGTCAGCTCTCAGGATATGACTAATCCTTAAGGTCAAATCTCGAGGTCCCTCGTGGTCAAACGTCGAGGTCGCTCAAGGTCCAATCTCGAGGCCCTCAAAATTTAGCCTTGACAATGATTCGATACGATTACTTTGGACCTAACAGCTACTGATAATCTTAGGAGATTTAGGAGCTTCTAACTGGGAGCCTCATTCATAGATAGTTTGTGATATTTGACCTTTCAAGAAAATTAGATAAAAGGTGGTTATCAATTAGTAGCTAGGTCTGTTAATGAGTCGAATTCAGATCAGTTTGGCTCTGACCTGAATACAACACAAAATTAAGACATCCGGATCAGATAGAAAATCAGCTTGCATCAAGGTCGAGCCGGATCCAATTCTCAACTTATGACGGATTGGATTTTTGGATTGAATTTCAGGTCAACTCGAAACTTATACTAATTTTAATTTAATTTCAGAACTATAATTTAATTATTTCAGTTATTAACTTTCTTAAAAAAGGTAAGAGCTTTTTGTTAGTTTTAAATTCATATGTATAATAATGACAATATTAATTAATTCATTACTTAGTTTATTATCAAATAATAAAACTTAAATATAAATTAAAAATATAAAAAAGAAAATAACTAAATAATATGTTTTTCACGTTATTTATTTTTATTAAGAAAAATCAATTCTAATATGCAGCATTGATACATAGTTTTAATTTTTCACAAAGATTATATATATTAAAATAAGAGTGATATAATAATAATGACGCATCGTTGCGGGGTACTAAGTTCCGAATTTGAAACACGGAGAGTTACATTAGGCAGTCATAGCCAGCGTGAAACTTGTCGAATCAATTACGGCAAAATAAGAGCGATACATAAGTAAAAATATTATAAAAGATAGAAAATAAATAATTTTTAAAATAATATTATAAGCCAAAACATCTATAAATTAATACTTTTAATAAAAATCAACAAAAAGTAATTTAAATATAATATAAATCAATAGCCATATAGTCATCTAATAACATTTATGCTACTAAATATAAATCAAAATTTAATCTTAAGTTTTATATTTTTTATATTTATTTGCTTTAATAAACAAAAAATTATTACAAGAATTAATAAAAATATAATATTATTGAAAGAAAATTGAATTGAATTTTTACTGGATCGGATCATAGCCGAATTGGATCTGTCATGCTAAATGTATAATCAAAGCAGGTCGGATTTTAGATTAATAGTTTGGGTCAAAAACTTATTCTGTTTAATAGAATAATGGAATCGGATTGGGTCATGATCCGACCCATTGCAGGCCTATCAATTAAAGAGGTGGCAATTTAAGTTAACGGATCTAGTTCAGGTTAACTATTTTTAGACTTGACCCATTTAAGCTTTTGAACCTAACCTGTTTATTAAATGGGTCAAACATCAAAACTCGTACTAGATCTATTTAATAAATAGATTATTTGATTTGACCTACTCACACATTTATTATAATTTTTTAGGTATTAAAATTTCATAAATTTAATTTTTTTTTTACTTTGAATAAATATTGAATTGAAGAGCTAGATGAATGATTATAACTAACTCCCTTATTATTTTTCAAGAAAGATGGAGAAGATGATGCTTTTGATGTCGAGGGTTTGAAGCCATAAGATTCACTCTATTAGTTGGAAGTGTTCTTATAATTTTGAGACTAATTAGTTTCAAAAGTTGACTTACATTCACTCTTCGCCTTAAGTTATTTTTTAAGTCTTGTTGCAAGTTTGAAAACATCATGATATGTGCAATTAGGTTGAAGTTGATTAATATCTGAGATTTTTTGACGAAGACTTCCATGATACTGAGCAATAATTTTTTTGTCAGGTTCAGAAATACCACACCACATCATAAGGTGATCAAACTCTTCGGTATATTTTTCAACTGAACAATGCTCTTGAGCAAAGTAGTAAAGCTTAAGAAAAGTATCTTATAAATAATTTTTTTTAAAAAAATTTCTTTTGAGCTCTTTTTTTATCTTTTCCCATGAATTAATTTTTTTTTCATCACAAACTTTTCTAAGTTTGAGTTGCTCCCACCAAAAAGATGCATGTTTCTTAAGTTTGATAGCCATAATCTTGACCTTTCGATCATTTGAAACATCTTTATAATCAAAAACTCGCTCAATAATATTGAGCCAATCTAGGAATTTATCAAGTTTGATATGCCCTTTGAATTCAGGGATATCTCATTGGAATTCAAAATTCGTTCTAGTATATCGATTGTTGAAATGAGCTTCTTCATCACTTGATGCTTTGCAGTGATCATAATAGAAGGGGTTAATCTCACCTTCCGCACTTGAAGCTCCACACTCTGAGACATGGCGATGATCATTATGTTTCGAAGCCTCTATGCATTCTAGACCCTCCTGGAGAAGTCGCACTTGTCTCCTTAGTTCTTTGATCTTCGCATCCTTCAAGTCACGTTATTCAGGATCGGGTCCAATATTAATGTAATGACGACCGACTATCCCAACCTTGGCTCTAATACCAACTTGACACTGAAAAAGAGAAAGGAGAAGTAAAAAGGAAAATATAAGTTTAACAAGATAGTAACTCACTCCTAAAAATTCACCTAAGAGATTGAAGATATTTTTCCCTCAAAAGATCAATAGAATGAAAATACTCTAAGCTTATATTTCACATCAAATGGTTACTTATATTTCAAAAAATATATATTCCTAATCATACTTAATATTCTTAATTACACCTAACAATTTTTAAAGTTAAAATTAATCTCAACTATCATTTCATGAAGCACACGTTCAACTACTACTAAGAACAAAATTTTTAATTATCACTAAGTCAATAATTATAATCATGATAGGATTAAAACTCTCAAATTAATTTAAAATTTCATTAATTTGAATTGTTGTCATTTGTCGCTGGGTATGCGGTTGATGATTTATAGAGAGAAAAGATATTTCACACGATCTCTCTTTCTTCTTATTGTACTTCACCTATTAAATAGTGCATTCAAATGGTTCAGCCTGTGATGGTCATTTTTTTCTTTTTATTTTTTGTTGTTTCTTGATTTTTCTCGTTATTTTCCGTCAATACAAACGCTAATGAGTCTGTAAACCAAAATAGAGCAGGTGCTTGCGGATGGCATTGTAGCCCAAAATTAACCTTCCATCTGCATATTCAAAAAAATCAAAAAAAAACCTTCCATCTGCAGTAATTAAAGCATCAGGTTTCCCCTGCCTGAACTCAAACCTAGGCCTGTCATTGGAGGGATTTTGCTCGAAATCAAAAATTTCGAACCTGGTTCAAAATCGATTTGAAATCAAAATCAAGCATGAATCGAGCCGGCTCAAATCCCGATTCAAATAGGCTCATTATACTAGAAAAATATAAAATTTTTGTGTATCTAAGGAATCTAATTCTTAAGTCTTGGGAAAACAAGTTCTAATCTTCCTCCATTTTACTATATACTTGAATACTAAATTATAATCCCATTAATTTTAAGTCATATTTTAAGTGAGTCAGATCCAATTTGAATTGATCAGTTCAAAATAAACTTTGAGCCAAAGGCTATTGCTCATGATTCGATTTAAAAATTTCTAAATAATTTTGAGTTGATTCAAAAACTAATTGATTTCTGAGCGAGCTGTGATTTTCAAATATTTTTCACACCTCTGCTCAAATCAGAAAAGAGTCTGACCTAATTACAGATTAAGAAGTCGAAGAAATTAATCCTAAATGCCTTTAGGCCTATACGTAATTCCATGAGGATCATGAACAGATTTTGGATTTATTCCTCTCATTTGCTCTCTCGAACTAATTTATCTACCTCTTCTCTTTCACTTCTAGCTAGCATTAAAGAAATTTAAACAAGATATTGTTTTTGCATAGCCATTGCCCGAGTCTCGAGCTCGGAGGAAGCACACGATTGTGGCAGGTTTATAGACATAAGTATGATATAACATATACAAAAATAGACATAGACGTATGCATATTTATTTATTCATGTACTTATATCTACACACCTATACACATATAGTGTAGGCATGCATATGCATATATATATATAACTAAACCGATTAATTCGATTCAATTTGCATTTGGTTCCAAATTTACTAGAATTGGATGATTCGGGTTAGTTCTTAGTTCTATTATTCGGGTAAATTAAATTTGAATTGAACTGGATTAATTATTGATTATCATGTTTATGTTGTATGATTAATTGGTCATGGTTCTTTAAAGTAAGAGTTGAGATTGACTATTTTTGTTTGAGTTGTAATGGATTCAAGATTGAAATTTATAATTTGAACTTGAGTTTGATTTGATATTAGGTTCTTCACTTCTTTGTTATTATATTTTTTTGAACAGCAGTATTACGGGCAATCATGTTTTATGCTTGGAATAGGAATTGAACTGGACACATGCAAGCCGAAAATTTTGGTTCTGTTTCGGTTCCTAAAAGTATTATAGAATCAAGTCTAGTTAGTTCGATTTTGATTCCTTATGATAAAACCAAATCAAACCTGGCCTCCTACCCATATAGGAGTATACGTACATACGTACATGCATGTCTATAAACATTGTACATGCATGTGCACGTATATTGGAAAGGGAACATCGATCCCAATTGCTATCATTTATACTAGTGGAACCCCGGATCTCATACTACTAATTGTTAGAAGTCGATAGATTGAAACTTTGATTGAATTAAGGGGAAGTAGAAACTTGTTTATTTGGAGGCTAGAGCTAACAACTCAAGACAGGTATTTTTGACTTAAATTACATATAGCATAATTAATTGAACATTTTGTATTTGTCAAACTCGCATGACAAACCAAAGAAGAAACTTCAGTCACAGTTCTGTGGGACCTAATTGTGAATTTTGAACGTACTTTTATTTTGGTTTGATTTGATTTGAAATTTTGAACAAACTTCTGAAGTAAAAGTAAATTTAAAAGTTTAAGGGGCCTAATTATAATCTAACTCAAACCTCTAAGTATCTAGTTGTACTTGGTCCAATTCTTTGATCAGGCAAAATTATGAACTTTAAGCATCATTTGGATCGAAGTATTTTTTTTTCTCAACACAAATTTCAATTATAAAAATTAATTTTATTTCATATTCAATGCAAATATGAATATTAGAATTTAAAGTATTTCATATTTTATACACTTTCTAATATTAAAATAAATTTCTTTCCCATTAAATAATTTAAAATATAAAATATTTTTTTATATAAAAAAAAGTTCGAACCAAACAAGTCTTTAGAATGCCACCTAATTAATTAATTACTCGGTATATATATGATTTTGTGCAGGAAGCCTTCTTGGAAAAGCTAGATCATGATTTGTTGTCCTTGATTTTATTTAATTTTTTTGAATGTATTTTCGTATCATATTTGAGCCTGCAATGCTAGCAGTTGTCACTCTTTATTTACTTCATTGCAAATTATTCTGCTTATGAACGCTCGAAGAACGCTTTGCATGCATGGTTTGTTGCAAGGTGTTATCACAAACATGATTTTATGCAGTAAGTTTTTATTTACGAGATAGAATTGCATCTTGAGCTTCTGTTTGATTGATGCTCAAATTGATCATTATTATTTTTTTAATTTTTTTATAAAAAAATATAAATTTTTTTTGAGTTATATATATATATATGATGAGAAATAAATTTAATTAATTATTAGAATATTAAATAAAATTAATTGATATATTGAGAATTGTACGTATAAATTATTTTATTTTTTAAAAAAAATAGTCATGACCAACTTGAACACTAAGCAAATAAAGACTTTAAGCTCTTTTTTGTTAGCTCTAGAGGCATACGCATGGTTGTAAGGTATTGAATTACCTGCAGTTGGGACGGTGCTCGCTGAAGAAAGCTCGATTCTGGGAGAAGCCCGTTGAAGATCGATGCTTCAAGTAATCTGACAATATTGGAAAAATATATTACCCGGCGTCTTTGTAATATTGACATAAAAGAGACATAAAGCAGTGTTGGAGTAGTACCCAAACCCATTCTAGCTGCAGTATCAAAAGAGTTTTGAGATTTTTATGAAGAGCCGTACGTTCACATGCCAAAGTTACTGCATGAAATTAGTCGCAGAAATTGTTACTAATTTGCAAGCTTGGCTGGGATGAAGTTACAGTACTGCATGGCAGACCTGTGGGATTATGTGAATTTCTGTAGAATGGCTGTTGATTCAGAAACTATATATATTTGATGTTCTTAAGTTATGATCTATCAATAGATATTCTGTACGTATGCATACATAACTTATGTCAAAATAACTAGAAAAGCTGGTATAGTCAATGGAGGAGCCTGAGATACGAGGGTCTGTTATAATCTTTTTATCTCAAAGTGGTCTGTTTGTTTGTAAGGTTAAATTTAAGGAGGTTAAAATTAAATTTGAATGAAGATTTTTTTTTATTAAAAATTATGAATGATGTGAAATAAAGTTAATTATTATGTTGGGATATGTGAGGGATGTAATATAAAATTAGTTATTATATTGGGATGTATGAGGGATGTGGTATAAGTTAGTTATTATTTTAGTAATATGTGTAAGATGTGAAATAAAGTAAATTTTTAATATTAAATTTTCGTGTGATGTGATATGCTTGATTAAAATTAAACTAAGTTAATTTTTAACGGCCAAACAAACGGGACCTTATAAGATAAAAAAATTTATCAACATAGTAAGTTCTTGTTAATTAAAATATCATAATAAGAAAGTTCTATTAAGAAGTGTCACATAACTGTTTTACTTATATAAAAAATGACATAATAAAAATTTTTAGGTATTTTAGTAAGAGTTTTTTATGTTAAAGATGCCTAGTAAAAACATGATCGAGTGCAATAAAAGAATGTAATGTTGAATTTATAATTGTAAAAAAACAACCAAGCTTTTATCTTACTAAATAAAGTTAGGTATACGAACTCTATTAATTAATAAAATTTTATTTAATTCTAAATATATAAGATTATTTGTTATATATAGTTTCTTATCATGTATATTTTTTTGGTCTCACTCTTCCTCTTTTACATGCGTAAGATCTAATAACTAAACTTTCTTTATTAAAGTTTCAATTGGTTTATGATTTATATGCCTAAATCATTTAAACAGACTCTCTCTGAGTTATCAGGTCTCAAGTCCCAAATAAGAAATAATGAGGGTTTATGTTAATTTAACAGTCGACAATCAGTATGAAATTTATCGATCAAAGCAAACCCGACATGAATCATTTAACATAAATTATAATTATAATTAATTAATTAAAAATATTATTATATTATAAGCTTTTCAGAGAAGTTACTATACCCCATAAGCGTAACATGTACCCGCCCTCTATTTGATTGGCTAAGTATCCAATTTAGAGGGTGTTTGGTTCAATGTTATCTTGATGTTATGTTATGTTATCTAGAGAAAGCAATTGTTTGGTTTAATGACATCTATAAATAATCTTCTATTAGATTATAAAATTATTAGTCAAAAGATAACATCTATATCCCATGACATCTTGATTACATAACATAACACTAAGATAATAACAAACCAAACGCCTCCTTAGATCATTTGCCATTTTCTAACCATCAAGAAACATAGCTTTTAATTGTAGATCAATGCATATATATAATCAAGACTACTGCATATATATATTAATCCTTTTCTTAAGTGAAGCAGATACCGAATAGGGAACTACTGGTTTACGATGGCGGGATTGAAGGAGCTCAAGCCCAGGATTTCAGCTTTCTGTAAAGCAGCAACAAGACAAAATGGCTTTTCTTTTCTTAAAGCTGCAGCAATGGATAAGCCTGCGTAGGAGCCACAACAGCATACAAGGTTGGTAATTCACGAAGGATTTATTGGACACTATTTCAATCTTCTATTAACATGTGAAAAAAATTGCTCTAAACTCGCTCATATTTTATTCGATTTGAAATCAACTTAATTTTTTTTAGTTTGAAGTAAGCTTGCTCGAAATAAAATCGATTAAATTTATAATTGACTCGAGCAATATGTTTACATATTTAGAATTTTTTAAAATATAATTGAGATAATATTAAAAATATTTTAAATAAAAGAGGTGATACTAAAAATATATGTATAGAATTTAAAAGTAAATTTATAATATTATATTTTAATATATTTAATATGAATAATAAATATTTTATAGAAAAATATAGTTTATAATTGGACTTGATTTAACTTGAAATTGAAAGAACTTTAGGAGACTCAAATTGAATTCGACTTAAAATTAAAAATTTTAATTTTGAGTTGAGCCCGGCTCACTCGAAATCGACTAAAGCCAATCCTAGATGCAAGAAAATGCGCTCCGATACCAAAACTGATACGAAACAATGCTCTCGGATATAAAATTGATGAAGAACGATGAGGGTAAGACAGCTAGGGTTTAGAGGATGGGAGAAAATATGAAAAAAGTGGTGGATAACTACAGCTTTCAAGATTCTCATCTAAGATCGCCTATTTTTTTTTCTGGGATATTGATTCATTCTAGAATTTTTATGACACCAATTCATTCAAAAGTTAATTGCATACAAAAAAAATTTTATTTCATCAAAGGCTCTCCAAATTATATGCATAGAATACAGCTTATTTATAGACAAATAAATTAAAATAAAAAATAAAAAATAGATAATTACTACTATACTCTAGATAATTATCCAAATGAAATGATTTCAACTAAATTTAAATTAATTAAATTTATTTATTTAAAATAGGATTATCCAATATGATCAAATCTATATAAGATAAAATTAATTAATTTGGATAAATCTAATCAAGCGCAAGCTATGAGGTCTAATCTGGACTGTCCATCGTCTGAATGTCCCCATCAACATGCATATTAATTTTGTTTTTAATTAATTATTGTTAATTTGTAGAGTGGCATCCAATCATGACATAAATAATATATTTAATGAAAGTCATTAAGCTTCAAAATTATATCTTGTTTGGAAAGAGAGGAATGCAATCATGTAAATAATAATTATGAAAATAAGTTTTAAAATTTGTGATATATCATGTGCTTCGTTAATGAGGGCAGGAGAGGAGGGGACATCAAATTCACTCCCCCCTATAATTGTGTTATATATAGCTCACAAAATCACTTCCCTTCATGATGCCTATTGTCTTCTCGTATGTCGATCCAAACACATACATGCGATTAGTGAAAATAGACGTGCCATAGCTCACATTTTCGATAAGAGATACAATTAAAGATCATAGATAAAACTTATTTGTTCTCTCTCATATGTTGTAAGTCACAATTTTTTTTTTCCTGAAATTCGGCCGTAGCCTATAATACTATAACAGTAAAAAGATACATCAGGTATAAAAGGTTTGATCCTCGTTGAGAATCGCACAAAAATCGAGTGGGAGGGACATGCCCCTACGCCACTCTGTGTCATCGAAACAAGAAAAGGAAGCTACAAAGTCTGCCGCTCTATTAGCGGCTCTATAAACATGAGATATCCTATATGCCTTGAAGGCACAAAAAAGCTCAGCAATCTGGGCCATAGTCTTGTCGGAAGGGTGTCCTCTGGCTGTCCGGTGAAGGTCCGCAATAGTGATGGCAGAGTCGCCCTCTATCCAAATCTCATCCATCGTATCTGCCCACTCTTGGGCGGCTGTCATCGCGATGAGTGCTCCCGTCGCTTCTGCTGTAGTAGTGGCATGAGTGTAGAGCTTATAGCCAATCGCTAGTGGAAGGTTGCCACAGTGATCCCGCAAAACCCCCCCTGCACCTGCCGCACCGTTCTGTTTA
>KZ451993.1:333615-366454 GCA_002786265.1 Apostasia shenzhenica
TTATAAATATCTCCCTTTTGCCCTCTTTAAAATTTATGGTCCTTCACCCTTGGGAGAGATCTTTAAACTGCTCATGTACTATAAACCCGTGCAAGTTTCTATCGGTTAGGGTGCATGGGAGAGAGACAAAGTATCGTAAAATATATGTACTATAGTGATTTTTACATGTTTAGCCTAAATGTTTTCAATGAGGTAATATGGATCAGGGATCAAATTTTTTTTTGAAAAAAAAAAAGAGTTCATCAATTTCTATGTATCTCATGCTTTTCTGAAATTCGGCCGTAGCCTATAATACTATAACAGTAAAAAAGATACATCAGGTACAAAAGGTTCGATCCTCGTCGAGAATCGCACAAAAATCGAGTGGGAGGGACATGCCCCTACACCACTCTATATCATCTAGACAAGAAAAGGAAGCTACAAAATCGGCCGCTCTATTAGCGGCTCTGTATACATGAGAAATCCTATATGCTTTGAAGGTGCAAAAAAGGTCGGCAATCTGGGCCGTGATCTTGTCTGGAGGGTGTCCTCTGGCTGCCCGCTGAAGGTCCGCTATAGTCGGAGCGGCAATGTATCTCATGCTTTTGTTGGAGGGAAAAGGAAGAGAAGGAATTGACCCTCACTCTGTATTTTCAATTGATGGATTTCAAGAGGAAGGGACATACTTTTGAAGAGAATAACACATTCTTCTATAAATAGATGGGAAATTATTATAAATGTCAATCTCCCGGACTCCTTTAAAATTAGTCTAAGGTCTGACAGCCCACACTTTTTGGTAAGGGAATGAAGAGAGATGCTTTAACTTATGTGCAATAGCCCAAGTGTTTTATGGAGTAGATAGTGATAAAGAGAGAGAGAGAGAGAGAGAGCGGGAAGGAAGGAAAAAAAGTATCTTACAATACATAGCATGCTCATGTTTTCAAAGAAGATAGGAATTAATATTTTTTCGAACCTATTGATTATTATGTAGCTAGGAAAGAGAAAGAAAGAGAATTGATATTCTTGTCACCCTCAATCCGTCCTTTCGGTTAATGGATTGCAAGCGGGATCTGAGGGAGTGAGAGAGGATATATATTTATGCTAAAGTTTACCCTCATTGATAGGGGGAGGGACATATTAGAAATGATTTAAAATTCATATAATATAGGTTACTATATTAGTGAGTAAGTGAGTGAGAGAGAGAGAGAGAGGGAGAGAGAGACTGAAATCAATAATAATGTAAAACTAATATGATATGTCTTATGCTTCTACTGAGAAGAAGAGAGAGATGCTTAAAACTAATATGCTAAATCACAGTGATAGTGAGATATCAAATAATCTAATATTCATGTTGTATTTTCAACACTTTTAGTGAGGGAAGGAAGGGGGAGAGTATTATTGTTAGTTTCATTTTTAAAAATCATCTGCTCTAGCTCATGCTATTGGCGATCGAAAGGAAGGTCAAAAATTGGTACTAAAAATCATGTATTATATATAACTCAAGCCCAGAGGTCCTATTTGTCTAGCTAATTAATTTTAATTTGACATACTACACATATAAAATCTAATATTAAAAATTAACTATATTTTATATTATATACATAATTTAAAATAAAAAATTAACTATATTTTACATCCTACACACATTAAAATAATAAATAATTTTACTTCACTATTTTTAATTAAAAAGTATATTCATCAAAATTTAACTTTAACGTTATTAAGATTAAACTTTACAGATGAACAAATAATGATGGAAATAGAGAATACTGAAGAAATTATTATTAATATGTTCATTCCTCCTTCAAAGTTCAAGTGCTATACTCAATTTCAGTGTAGGGAGGAAGGAGGGACAAAGGGAGAGGAATATATTAATAGGTATAGCTCACATTGTTAATGCAAAAAAAAAGGGATGAATACATCACCAAAAATAATCTAAATTGTGTGCCAATGTGCATGATACATGCTTTCAATGAGGGAGAGGAAAGGAGGGAATTATCATTAATAATGTCTCCCTCTTTCCTTTGAAACTCAAATGCACTTTCATATTTTCTATGTGAGAAGAAGAAGATAAGAGGAAGACAACAAAAACAAAGGTAAATTACACTTGAATTCTTAAATTTAAGATATAATAACACTCAAATTCATATTTTTTAACTTTTAACATTTGAATTCATAATTTTTAAATTATTAACATCTCAATTTTTTTGAATTTTTTTTCATTACATTTTTTAAAACTCTAATTATATCTCATCTCTCTCTCTCTCTCTCTCTCTCAACGCAATGAAGAAAAGAGGGAAGGATATAATTATAATTTAAAAATATTTAATAATAAAATCAAAAAATATAAACTTGAGTGTTATTATATTCTAAACTTAAAGACCTAGGTATAATTTTATCTCAAAAATAATTTAGTAGTAAAGATCTATAGATAGACGCGTGGAAAGAGGAAGGGGCAAAAATTATCCTAAAAATGTCTCTCTTCCTTCCCCCTTTCAGAAATTATATGTCAATCATAAGGAAATGAACCACTAAAAAGCTTTGAAATCCATGCGCAGAAATCAGAAGGAAGCCATCAAATTCCTCATGTGCTTTTTGCACATGCAATGTTCTAATGATAGCAAAAGAGAAGAAGAAGAAGAAGAAGAAGAAGAAGAGATATTTTCTTCACGTTTAATGATTAAAAATTTACATCACGTTCCTAATGAAAATTTTTTTACTTTTCATGTATTACTAAACTTTTCTAGTGCAATAATACAAAAGTTTTAAGCAAATAATCTTTCAATTCTTCGCAAAAAGCACACCGTTACCAATAAAACTTATCTATAAATTATAATTAAATTCAAAATTTAATATCATTCATAAAACTACAAAATATTTTTCTTTAAAGAGTATTTGATTCAATATTATTTTAATGTTATATCATTTTAAGCAACATTTTTATAATTTTTTTAAAAAAAATTTAAAAATAACACTAAACAAAATAATTATTTTTTTTAAATAACATAAAACCAAACACCCCATAATAAAATTGAGATTTTCAATCTAAACTCAACTTTTACATTAACTTGATACCAAACATTACAAAATATTCAGCTCTATTTTTTTCTTCTTTTAGGACAACTATGTTGTGCAAACTAAAAACTGATAGATTGAAGTCCAGTTTATAAATTACACACACTAATCTGACAAGCTAAAGAATCAACTACAAAAAGCAAAAACAATTCAGAAAAGAATGAACAAAAAAAAAACTATTCTCGTAACAAACTTTGATTGATGCGGCGCGATAATTTAGAAAACTACTTCGCTGCATGATTTTTCAACCGCGAAACTTTCAGCAAGGCCTGTGGATGTAACAGAAGATTTCAATGGTAAGCTCAATCAAGATTCTTTATGTAAACAGACAAAAAAAAGAAAGAAATATGACGTAGTTGTTTAACCAGAGCAAGCAAAATTGCATGATTCACGTTCAAGTAAATCACCCTCGACTTGAAATTGGCCTCTTTTTAATCAGGTTTTGATTCGAGACAAAAAAAAATTGCTCGAGTTGAATCAATTTTCAAGTTGATTCAAACTCAAGTTACCAATTTTACTTCTTAAACTAAATACATATTATTCATTACATAGATATAATTACTGACTCCACAAATGTGGATTAGGCATCTGACTAGAACTTGATTTCTTTCTCGTAAATCGTATGTACAGTAAATCTGTCTTAAATATAATATTTGTACACACATGAATACATACACACAACATATATGCATATATTATTTATATGATGTTTTGATGTTACACTTCAGTCATCCATGTGACAAATCTTAAGAACTTAGATGATATGTATCCTTTAGAAATTACATCATATTCAATTGCTTCTCAATCTATCACAAAATATGTAGATGAAATGAGGGCTCAAATACATATTAGCAAGTTGAGTTTAGTTTTAATCTAAATCTAACTCAAATGAATTAGTTCGATGAAAATAAGATATAATTGATAAATAACACAATTACTCTAGCCTGTATTTAGATGTACTTATCTATGCCCTCCTCTTTCCAAGTTTCTAGCTCACTGAATAAATAAAACGAAAAAAGACCAAAATCATTTCCTTCCTTACAATATGAACTCGATTAAGGTAGAGAAAAAGCGTAATCAATGTTTAACAAAAATAGCGACACAATGTCACCCAAAGTAGAAAAAGCAGCAGAGTTATTAGCGTATGTGAGACCGTAAAAAAAGATTAGTGAAAGTAGAACACAACAGCTTGCGAAAACTAAATTTTTTCTACTGTCATAACTCTGCTTGAAGCTCTACGCAATCTCAATCGTGTGAACCCAATGTTTCTCTTATCATTAACCATCAAGTCTAAGTATCAATTGTTTTATTGCAGGGGCCTGACCGACTCATCTAATATTTTTTTTCCTAAATATCGAATAAGTATCGGATAAGTATCAATTTTTTCTAAAAAAATAAAAATTGATGTCACATGGCACATCAAGTACGTATTAACAGAGTATCAAAAAATATTGATATCTGATACAAATACGATACAAATATGTTAGGCCCCATAAAGTGTAAATGCTTCATATGCTTATTCCTAGAGTGAGCTAAACAAACCTCAAAATGTGAGATTTTGCCTCCATATGAGGTTACACGTTAGAGCAGTGGAATTTCACTCCAGCTGGGCTAGCTAGGAGAATTCCAACTCCTTGAAATTAGGCCCTGGAAGCACTGTCCATGTCAAGGGATGTACTTGCATTCACTAGGTGGAGGCTCAAGAGTGGCAATTCTGCAATAAAGTCAACTATGGCTCAGGGCTCAATAGTCATCTGTGAGATGAAGTTTATTTCGAACTCCCTTAATTCGATGGACAACTGCAGGAGTCTACCTGACATCTCAGGATTGTTGATTATGTGTCGCAAGGGTCAATTTGTACTACGTTAACTATAAGAGCCTAGAAATACAGTCTAAGCGTCTTGGCTACAATGATGAGTGCACAAGCAAGCTTCTTCAGGAGGAGATATCTTGTCTTCATATCTATCAAGACATGACTTGCATAAAACACTAAACATTGAACATCGTCCTCTTCCCAGATGAAAGTGGTGGAGACAATTGTGCCCAAAGCTCCACGGTAGATGAAGAGACTCTCCTTGGCCAGGGGAGATTAACACTATTGCAATGTGATGTATTTCTTTAAGGACACAAAGGCCTCTTGACATTCCTGTGTCTACTTGACAAATATTTTTTTATAAAATTTTGAAGAATAATAGACGCCGCTCTTCGGTTTAAATAAGATTTTCTTTTAAGACTGGCCACACGCCCGGTGTAGCAGTAAGCCTTCATATAATTGTTTGGGGACGACATCTTGAATTGATGAGACCTTATTCAGGTTGACTTCAATACCCATAGCAGATACCAAGTATCCTATAAACTTGCTAAAAGAAGCTCTGAAAGTTGCATTTTATCTGGGTTCATCTTTATTATAAACTTCTTCAAGGTTGTTTACCCCCAAAAAAGCTGAAAATTATGAATTGGCAAATTAATTTTAATTGAGTAAAATGAAATTTTCAGTAATTAATAAGTGATTAAATGACTCAAAAAATGGAGAAAATTCAAAAAAAATTCTAAAAAATATCAAAATGCTCTAGAAAATTGAGAAAATTATATGCAATATGGTGGTATGAAGTTTGGCTTGTTTTCATCCCTAAAATATTTAAATTAAATCAAAGAACCTATGAAAAATAGTAAATAATTGATCTGAAACTTTGATCACTCAAATCACCCATCAGGTCAACTTAGAATTAGATGAAACTTAGTAGGGAGAGGTGTCTTCAGAAGGTGAACAAAACCCCTCAAAAACTTTTATTGTAGGACCTATATTTACCAAGTAATTGCTAAATAACCTGTTAACAAACCTGTGTCAAATTAAAGGACAATTGAATTAAATTGGAACTCTAAAATGGGTCAAAATCTAATTGACTACATATTGATCTAATTCTGCCTTCAATTTGTATCATATGAATCTATAAACAAATCAATTCGGAGGCCAAAGTCTAGAGCAACTAGGTTAACCAAATAGTTAACACAATTGCACCTCTGTGCAACTAATGTACATTAGTGATGGAATTAAGACTCACTAGTGAGTGATTATACTAGATCAGATCACCTACAAATAGCAGGGTTTGTCGGATCTCTAGGCAAAGAGGAAAAGGATGTCGTTATGTCGCCGGAGTGCCGCCAGATCGCTTCCCATTTCATTGTGAGTCCAATTCACTCCAAATTCAGCGTGATTGCTTGCTCCGCGATCATTGGCGAGATCAAAAAGAAAATTAGGGGTTTCTCTAATCTCTCTTCTCAAGTAGTTTCGCCACACATAGGTGAGGTGAATAATCCTGGTCTCTCCCAACAATGCTAGTCGATCACTGATCTCACCTGGCTTTTGCCAACGGATCCAAGACATTTTGATTCCCTGCCATTGCAGTGAAATCAGGGCTATTCAACAACGTCAGAGGGGTCATTTTGGTTCCCTGATGTTGCTAGAATCAAGATTTGGCTACACTGAGGCCCCGTTTGTTTTACTGTTAAAAATTAACCTGGTTTAATTTTAATCAGTTATATCACATCACACATAAAATTTAATATTAAAAATTAACTTTATAACACATCCTACATACATTATTAAAATAATAACTAACTTATATCACATCCCTCACATATCCCAATATAATAACTAACTTTATATCACATCCCTCACATATTCTAACATAATAACTAACCTTATTTCACATCATTCACAACTTTCAATAAAAAAATATATCTATCTAAGTTTAATTTTAACTTTGTTAAATCTAAACTTACAAACAAACAGACCGGAGTTAGATCTTGATCCTTAAAGGCTTGCAGATCTCCGATTGCCAAAAGTGTCAAAGTAATCCACACCATAAACTTGACTAAATCCTTTCCCTAGAAGACGTGCTTCATAGCAATCAACTATCCCATCAAGTTTGCGTAGAGAGTGAAATCCTATCTATATTTCAAGAAAATTTATTTGCAAGCAATTGGGGGAAATGCCGAATGGAGGACATATTGGATCCCAAGTTCTTTTATTGACCAAAGCTGACATCCCTGTATCCATGATCTGTTTCCACTCAGAAACCTACAGTGCCTTATGATATAACCTAAGCATGAACACAACAGACAAAGAAAAAGAAAAGGAACAAAATGCGGTGGACAGATGACCAAAAATAAAGAATATATATATATATATATAATAGGTGATTGGGGTATTGTCATTTACCTTTCTGCAGAGCTCCAGTTAGGTCTAAAATGGGAACAGTTCCCAAGGGGATCACCAGCACTGTAAATGGTTATGGCGGTGGATCATTGATCACCAAGAACGATGGGTAGATACGTAAAGGGAGGTCATTATGTATGGTGCATTAGTGCAACAAGAGGCGAGGGAACAAAGCGAGTAGAATTAGTAAAATACTCCTGAGAGTGGTAGGGGATTGATTCACAGAAGGTAACATATTAAAAAACATAAATCTTTCAATGAATTGGATAATAAGAATACACTCTTTATGAGTGTAACCCAATGGACCTAGAAGAAAGACAATACAGACACACCCAAAGACTATGAACAATCGAAATAGTGGTTCTGTGAATAAAGGATAGAATAAGAAGATTTATCACCAACACTAGGGGAATATTCTTTTGCTTAGGTTATGTTTAGTCGGATTAAAGTTGAACATAAATGGCATACATACACAAATCTAAATATTAAAATCAACAAAATTTCAAATTCTACGCAAAACCTAATATTGAAATCAACGTTAATTCGCATCATTTACACATTTCAAAAATAAACAAAAATAATAATTTTATTTCATATCATATACAAATCCCTGGATGAAAACCAATTTTAATTCAAAACAAAAAACTCTCATTAACTAACTTAATGATAACTTGAATAAACCTAGAAGAGAATATATTGTCAGCAAGAAGCAAGATGTAAGAACAGCATCTCCTGAATAGGAGATGCGGAATATTCATCTAAAACATTAAATGCCGGAAACATCAATCAAATGATGATACTTGCGCTCATCCAAACTATTCAGTTGAGATGTATAAGAGTAAGAATATTTGATGAATAAAGCCATTGGAGGTATAGAAAGAAGTAAACACAGATTGGTTTCATTTTGCAACAATATCAATATGGACAATTTAACACGAACTGATAAATGAACATCTATTTCTTCATAAAATACTTCAAAGACAAACAATACATCAAAATGACATTAAAATATACAGCCAAGTGACTATAGTGGTCACTAACTCTAATGCAAATGGCGAAAACCTAAATAAGTCATAACTAGACTCAAGCCTCAAATGTTGGAGTAAATCATATCAAAAGAAGCCTTACTAGCAATAGTAGAAATAATGGAAAAAAGATGCATCATAGTGTTTTCGAAACTCGCAAACATCACGAAAAAACTTATTCATAGACCCGAAAAGATGCACAAATCCCTTCAAACAACTCAATGAAGGATGACCAAGACAACAGTAGGACCAAGACAATAGTGCCACTAATAAGAATATAAATGATTATAAAGAGTAGAGAGCAAGTGAGTATTGATTTGACAAGTAAAAAACTCCTACTTTAACAATGTCACAAATCATTCTCTTCATCTTTAGAATATGAAAAATATAGTAAGGGTAAATAGTAATTCACCAATTTTGAGTCAAATGATGAATTGATAAAAAAAATTGTTGAGAATTGTAGTACATAAACAACTTTATCAAATATGAGAAAACGTGACGATAAATGGATCCATTGCCACTGGGAGGGGACAATGCCATTAGCCATACTAACACAAGAATAAGTGTTAGTTATCAGAAATATGAAAAGAAGCATTAGTCTAATATCCATACCAGAAACAATAGCAATGGGTGCAAAACAAGATGAGAAAGCATGAGATGCAAATGAAGATGACTACGATAACTATAGTGAACGACCATGATGCTTCTGAGATATGGTCATGTTTGATTCAAGCACAAAGTGAGGTAAGATTGTTAATCTTTATTTCACATATCACACAAACTTTAATAAAATCATCTAATTTATTCCACATCCTACACAAAACTTAACATTAAAAATTAAATTTACTTCACATTTGCACATATTTAAAAAATCGATTCTATTGGACATCTTAAATAATATCAATATTAAAATTAGGGCTGC
Organism: Apostasia shenzhenica; assembly: GCA_002786265.1. NCBI lineage: Eukaryota > Viridiplantae > Streptophyta > Magnoliopsida > Asparagales > Orchidaceae > Apostasia > Apostasia shenzhenica. The sequence goes on from KZ451993.1 coordinate 342,836, forward strand.
TTATTGGACCGGTTCAACTCGGAACCAGTCCAGTAAGAACCGGTTGAACCGGACCGGTTACAACCGGTTCCGGGCCGCAGAACTGGTCTGGACTGGTTCTGCATGTGCAGAACCGGTTATTCGGTTCCATTTTTAAAAAAAAAAAAAAGAAATTGAGGGCAGCGCCCGCGCGGCGCACGGGGGCGCTGCCCCCATGAACTGCAAGCTGCAGCTGGCAGATATTATATTAAAAAAAAAATTAAATTGAACGGTCATTTGATCGTTGCAATTTGCAAACGGTCAAATGACCGTTTTAAGGTCATTTTAGATTTTTTAACATGTATTGAACTTTCTACAAATAGTCAAATTTCTGTGACGATAATTCCTACAATTTTCATCAATTTTTTCTGTTGTAAAAAAAACTGTAAACACGTTTTAATGGCTTCCCAACGTCGATTCTCTGGCATTTCTTCCTCAAGTCGCCAAGGGAATGTTGATCTGAAGTACGTTCCAGAACTCGATCGTCTTCCTGCACTCAGTGAGAACTTTGACGAAACTTTAGAACCTGATCTCGATCTATCTACGGAATATGATCCTGAGGCAAGTGGAGATGTTGGCACCGGCACTGGCCAATCAACTCAATCTTCAAGTATTTCTAATAAGTCTCGGAGAAAACGCAGTAAGGTATGGGAGTTTTTTTATTTACAAATTAAACCGAATAGCAATTCGGAGAGACCTGAATATGTCGCTATTTGTAAAATTTGTAAAAATCAATATTCATACAAACAAGGTGGTAACAGTGGTGGGACTGGTACATTTAAGAAAACACCTAATCAGATTTCATAAGTTTGACGAAAAAACTTGCCAACCTACTACTATAGAGCCAACCCAAACATAACTCAATCAACAGAGTGGATCTATGCCGTGGGCTTTTAGAAATGATAAAGCACGTCGAGGTTTAGTTCGATTTGTAGTACGAACCGAACAGCCATTTACTATATGTGAAAAAGAGAGATTTTTAAAATATATTGTTCAATATTTACAGCCTCAATATACCCGTATTTCTAAGCATACACTTAAAAAAAAAATGTTAATGTACGAAGAATATAGAAAATCTCTTATTCAACACCTCAGTAATATTAGTTATAGGGTTAGTTTAACATCCGATATTTGAACTAGTATTAGTGGCGCGAGTTATTTAGTTGTTACTTCTCATTAGATCGATAGACAATGATGAATGCAGAAACGGATATTATCTTTAGTTGTATTAGATGAGGCCCATACGGGTTCAACCATTTTTTCTTACATTCGCAATGTTTGTAAAATTTATGGTACAGAAAATAAAATTTTTAGTATTACTTTGGATAATGCCTCGAATAATAATTCTGCAGTTAATTTTTTACAGCAATTTTTAAGGCCTCCGCTTTATGGTTCTCTTTTTTATGTTAAATGTGCATGTCACATCATTAATTTATGTGTTTCTAGTGCTTTTAATTTCGAATAAATAATTATCAATAAATTTAAGCATGTTACCAAATGGATTCGTTTAAATTCAAATGTTAGGCGTGAATATAAACGCATTTGCGTAAGTGCCGGAATAAATTATGTAAAATCTCCATTACCTGTAGAAATTAGATGGAATTCACTTCATCATTTATTCGAATCACTTTTACAGTACGAAAATTTGCTAACTGCTTTTTATAATTCATATACACTTAATCATGACCTTCAATTACGTTCTTATGATTGGATTTTTTTAAAAAAAAAATTGAACTATTGTCCATTTTTAAGGAGTCTACTGAAAGCTTTTCAAGTTGTTATTATTCAACTTCACCTATTTTTCTGCCTTATATTTTTCAAATATTTCAAAACTTTTTAGAGTTTAGATCAGATCTAATTCTGAAAATTTTTATTGCTAACATGGAATTAAAATTTAGAAAATATTGGGAAAAAATTTCACTTTTATGTTTAATAGCTGCTATTCTTGATCCTCATTAGGGAATCGAAACTATTGAAACTTTTTAAGCGGAATATTCTGATTTTTTTGAGAGTAATACTGATGCCGAAAAAGCATCAGTTTTTACAACTCTCCAAGAGTTATTTTCTCTTTATTACAGTGAGCAGGTTGCGAGCAGGAATGTGGAACGTGTAGAAATTCAAACAGGAATACAGAAAAAGCCCGGCATTTTCAACGTTCTTAGGTCCGCGCCAGCAAAAAGATCTGTTGCTACAGATAAAAGAAAAACAACTGTTGGAGAGCAATCTACACCACAGAGTCAAGCCCCTACAAATTTGAACAAGTTGCAGTTCTATTTACATCTCAGGGAGAAATTTAATGATAATATGAGCTTATTGGAGTGGTGGAAAAGCTCATCAAAACAATATCTCGTTCTATCTGCTTTGGCACCAGATGTTCTAGCAGCCCAAGCTTCAACTATAGCTCCTAAATCAGGCCTTTTCACTACAGAAAAAATAATAGGAGATTACAGAAGTAGTTTGTCTCCTGCAACCCTTTGCATGCTTACCTGTCTACAGGATTGGTTCGCTGCTGAGTCCCGAAATCAACAATATAATTTCGTGGACGAATTTAAGAATAATAGTTCAGAAGAAGAGGAGTACTCAAGAAGAATTCTTTATAATTACGATGAATAATTTTTTTTATGTGAAATATTTGTACGAACTGTAATTATTTTTTATAAATATTTTCGTTAATATTAATAAAATTTCTTAGAATTTTTTTATATTAATTTTGTCAAAAATATTACAAAATATATAATTTTTTTTATAAAATACATAAAAATATATATTTTTAAATTAATTTACCCGACCCGACCCAAATATATGGATCCGGACCGGACTCGGACCGGATCCAAGGTAAGCTAACCGGTTCCGGACCGGATCCGAAACAGGTTGGAACCGGACAAGACCGGTTCCAGGTCCAACTGGACCTGAAACCGGTAGAACCAGACCGGAGCCGGTCCGGTCCGGTAACCAGGTCTAATTAAAAAATTGACATTGTTAATATTTATTTCACATCCAAAACAAACTTCAATATAAATATCTTTTTGTTAACTTTTATTTCAGATCCAACACAAACTTCAAGAATATTATTAATTTTTATTTCACATCTAACACAAACTTCAATATAAGCATCTACTTTATTTCACATCATACACAAATCTTAAAATTAAAAATTAAATTTGTTTCACACCCAACACATTTTAAAAAATTCAATTCCATTTCATATCCTAAAAAAATAACAATACTAAAATATGTTATTTTATATTATACACAAATACTAATATATTTTCTCTATCCTAAAAATAACACCCCAACCAAACAAGAACATAACAATTAAAAAAGGATGAAGGACCAACAAGAGGTTGAGCTGTAGAAGATAACACATGTTGTGCACCATTCCAAAAATCCAATCTTCCCCAACAATGATCAAATGGATGATCAGCTCTCCCACAATGTGAACATGAAGAGAATGAGTTTCTACCATGCAGCCTCTACAACCACCTATAGGAGTGACATCTTCAGTAGAGTATGGAAATAGATAATAAATTAGGAAGCTATGTCACATGTAGAACACAAGACAAGGCCGAGACAATATTAAGTATTCTGCTGTCTTGTGAGCTAAGCCAGACTGACTAAAGAGTTGTGTGTAGTCCAGATATAAACTTGCCTACAAAAACTTCACTATTCTGCTTTTGGAACTCTGTTGGGTCTATAAAGGGACCGTATTGCTACAATTAAAGCCACTTACCTTTTGTGGTATAGCAGTCCAGCATAAACAGATCTCCTTGCTAAAGTGAGAACTCAAAATAAAATGAAAAAGAGACACTGGATCCTTGAAAGTAGAACACCTCAAATGCTTTTTGTTACCTCTTGAAGAATGACTACAGAGGTAATGGAAGGTTTCCAACTATCTAGAAGCCATGTGAGAATAATGGAGTCAGAAGCTTGTACAAGAACTTGGTAGTGTCCATAATATTTGAAGGAGGAGAATCTATGTGGGATAGTTTTTCATGAAATTCCACTAAAAATCTAAAGGCACGAGATTGTAGGAGATAATTAGAATTATTTAACCTGATGGTAGTTCCAATTGCAGAGTGTCCATCAAAACAAAAAAAATTGTAAAGCGCATCTTTCGTGGACTTGTTATTGTAGTAGTGAGTAAAAGCCATTAATAGTGCTAGAGAGAAAACTGAAGAACGCTTCTATCTTTAATCAAGCATGAGCACCCAATAGATTAACTCTTTTGTTATTCTAAAGAAAGTTTATCAAAATTCTTAAAAAGAGAAGGAAAAAATAGATCTCAGTGTTTATAGAAGGATAAGATAAGAAAAGAAGTATATTCAAACACATCCTAAAGAGGAAAGAGGTGACAAGTTTTCCAGAGCAGAAAGAGGCCTAGAGATGTGCAGGAGGACAGTGAAGGGGCTATCGGTTTGCAGGCATGGTGAAGATATTAGAATAATGGTATATGATGAAAAACGTACTCTAATATCATGTAGAAAATAACCGCACTAACAAAATTGATTGGAGTAAGTTCAATAGTACGAAACTCATCCTAATTACAATATACAAGGTGAGTACAATATGAAAACTTCAAATAAGAAAATAAGAAAATTAGTAAATTAATAAACTTTAAAAAAAAAAACCTTTATAAACAAGAGGATAATATAGGAAGCAAAATATTAGAGAAACAAGAAAATAATCTTGGATACTTAAATAGGACCCTTAAGATTTCTATAACATTCCTTAACACTATTATCCATCTATTGCTCGTATATTAAACTTATTTCAAATATATTATGTCCAAAGATCTCTAGACTAGTTAGAATGGTGATTAAGTATGTGTCATACGAGCAATACTATACATAGGTCTGCAACGGTATGACTGTAAGAACGGGCCAATTCCGATATAGTGTTACTGGTTGGTTGGTATCCTGAGAATGTAGATAAACTATTAGCTCAACTTATAAGAAACCCACAATATTTTATAGTGTCCAAATAGCGTAATTGAAATTTCTGAGTGGCTTGAGAAATCACTTAGGTACATAGACTTGAGTGCATTTGAACAATTAATAGTTTTTGTTTTTCCTTGGTGGCAATTCAGCAACGAATTTAGATGCACTGATGCAAAAGACTGCATGTTTAATGCTTATAAACTTTGAAAATGATTATTTATAAGAAATGAGATTTTTATCTGAAACATGATAAATCATAACTCAGTGTATTTGGTTTCCATCAACGAGAAAGAGAAAACTATAGGAGCAAAATATGCTGTAATAACCAGTAGGAACAAGTTTGTTGTGTTGTATATTGATAACTTTCCATCAAACTACCACTTATGGCAGATAATTTCCACGAGGTAGCAGTTCACTCACTCCTTCATTGTTGATAAAATCCAAATAACATAGGAGCAGTGCAAACTGAAGAATACAAGCGTATCAAAATACAGCATAAGATTTATTAAAGGTGTTAACTGGACATCTAATAAAGAACAATACTTAGCATTGCTTTGTTCATGTCAAGTTGCATGTACAACAAAATTTTATAAAACTTATAAAACTTAAAACCAATTAATAACTTATGTTTGAAATGGATAGAAATAGATTTTTTTTTGGATGTTAAGATAGAAATAGAATTTTTTTAATGGATAGAAATAGAATAGGCAAACACCACCCGTGGCACGTTCAGATTTGAAAAAAACCAATTTGGTTCTTCAGTGAACCAGTAGGTAACAACTATTGAATAACAGAAAATTTACTCTAAAAAAGGGAAGAAATGTTTTAACACCAATGGTTTAACTCGATAATGAAATTGAAACAAAATATTATAGCAAGAGGTCGTAATAATGACAAATGAAATTACTTACGCTCAACTGGACCGTTTAAGGCAACTAAAGGATAGGCGCCTTCTACCACTTTTGCATGAAACAAAACACATGGAGATGACTATAATTATTATTGCAAAAGAAACAAAATACACACAAATTAATTTGAAATGAGCATACTGGCTTCACCCTTATCACGTAGAAAAACATGCCTTCAAGAAAAATGGAATAAATTATGAAGTTGCACTTAATAAATTAAAAGTAGTACATACCATGAAGAGGACCTTATTCAATAGCGAGGACAAGAGACCGTAATATAGATACTTAGCATGCAAAAAATAACAAGAACTCGGACAAGAAGATAAACAATAATAACAACAAATCAAGCATTTATCCCACTAAGTGTCGGCTATATGAATCCTTTATTTCATTGCACTCTATCAAATAACAAATCCTCATTTAGCTTCAAATATTACTACGTCTTTTTGGGCCTTCCTTTTCCTCTTTTTATATGTGCAGGATCCAATAATTCAACTTTCCTTACTTGAGCTTTTATTAGCTTACAATTTATATGTCCAAACAATCTAAGCCCTCCTCTTTGAGCTTATATTCAATTAAGGTCACTCCAACATTCTCACGGATAAGCTCATTTCTTATTTTATCCTTTCGCATATACCCGCTCATCCACCTCAACATTCTCATTTCTACGATACTTATCTTATTTATTTGTTTCTACTTTGTAAGCCAACTGTTGAAGATAAAAATCAACCAGAAGATCAGAAGAAAGTTTTTTGCATGGAAACCGATTAAGCGAAAAACGGCGGCTTTTAAGAATCTTCACTAGATCGCTATATTTTTTTTTTACAGTGAATTGAGCTATAGAGGGGGAGAAGGAGAAGGAGAAGGAGAGAGTGAAGGAGAGAGAGAAGTTGAATTGGCCAACCCCTTTTACTTGTTACAATGAGATTTTATAGTCTAAGCTGATCCATGGAGAGTCACTTCAGGAGGATGGTCTCCATCTCTGGTGTCAGGCTAATGATGACTGCTAGGTCGGTGCATCGTGCTCTAGTTGTACAGATCGGACGGATCAAACAGGTGGATCATGCTTCTTAAAAGCAGCATGGGGTCTTGTATTTTGAGCGCGCGGGCAGTTCGTCGCGGGCGCTTCAGCATGGGCTCTTTGGCAACAGCCTTTCCTCTGAAGGTGGCTTTTCGACCTTTGTCCGGCGCCAAGTTCCCCTGGCGTCAATGCCATGTAGACCTCTACATGTATGCTCCAAATGTGCGGCATGAATCCAGATGTAACATGCCGCCCTGTTAGTCTTGATGAGACAAAGTATTGGAGAAGAAATAATAATTCAAAATCCTATCCTCGAACTCGATGGTACAATCTAAAGAATGAGAATAGATGTATATTTAAGAAGAACGTTCTAAAACTTGGGCAATATAACATTAACGAAAAAACTGATCTTATATGGCTGACAGTTGCTAACTGTATCCGTAAGGTGGTGAAGAATGTACTAGGAGAATCCAAAAAAATGATTCCAAATAATAAAAATACTTGGCGGAGGAAAGATGATGTACAAAAAAAAAATTAAGGTATCAGAGAATCAGTTTAATTTTATGTCAGGTAGATCTATTATAGAAATCATTCATTTATTAAGAAGTTTAATAGAAAAGTTTAAAGAGAGAGAAAAACCTACATTTGATTTTTATTGATTTAGAAAAAGCTTATGATAAAGTCTCAAGAGATGTACTTTTGAGAGTTTTAAAAAAGAAATAGATTTGCACTGCTTATATTCAAGTTATTAAATACATGTATAAAGGAGGTGTTACCTGTGTTCGGACACAAGGAGGTTTAACTAAGAATTTTTCTATTATAGTTGAATTACACCAAGACTCGGCTTTAAGTTCGTATCTTTTTGCTTTGATTATGAAAATCATGACTGGACATATCCAAGATGAAGTGCCTTGGTGTATGCTCTTCGCAGATGATATTATCCTTGTTGAGAAAACTAAAGAGGGAGCTAAAGCGAAACTAGAGCTTTGGAGAAATGCTCTAGAGTCTAAAGTTTTTCATCTCAGTAGATCAAAAACTGAATATATGGAGCGCACATTTAGTCAAGAAAGAAATACTTATATTGGAGATGTGACAATTGGTGATCAAATTGTCAAGAAGAGTGAGTGCTTTAGATATCTTGGATCAATTATACAAAATGATGGCGAAATAAATAATGACATTATTAGCAGGATTCAAGCAAGATTCATGTAGGATGGATAAAATGGAGAAATACTTCTGATATGTTGTGCGATAGAAAAATCTCATCCAGAATCAATGGTAAATTTTATAAAACTGTAGTAAGACCAGCGGTGATATATGGTGCAGAATGTTAGCCTGGAAAGAGGAAACATACAAATAAAATAAATGTTGCAGAAATGAGGATGTTAAGGTGGATGTGTGAATATACACGAAAGGATAGAATGAAAAATGAGTATATCTGAAAGAAAATTGGTGTTGCACCAATTGAGGATAAAGTTAGAGAAAGTCGGCTTAGATGGTTTGGACATCTAAATCGTAGACCGATTGAAGCTCCAGTTAGAAAAATTGAGTTATTGGATTTTGCCCATGTACAAAAAGGAAGAGGGAGACCAAAGAAGACATGGCAAGAAACTAGAAGGAGTGATTTTAGTTATTTAGACTTAGATAAGAATTTGGTAACTGATAGGGCGCAATGGAAACAAAGTATTCATGTAGCCGACCCCACCTAGTGGGATTAAGGCTTGGTTGTTGTTGTTGTTGTGGTCCTTTCATCATCTGTAACATTGATATTTATATTTTACCCTTGCATTGATGATACAGGTATGGTCGCACTAGGTTAATCTCAAACTACCAATGAAGTATTTTGTGGCTAGCTGGGGATTTAATGAAGGTGTCCTAATCGACTAAATGGACCTAAATACCAAGTTAACAGAAAGCAGTATGAACATTAAAGCCAACAAGAAACGATCATAAAAAGAGGCAAGGAAATCAATAAAGGATAAGAAGCCCTAACACTTAGGTGAACCTCAAGACTCGAACTCAGGATCTGCAGCCTCTGCGTCAAACCCACGGCCACCTGCCCAGAATCGACGATCTGGGAAGAGACCGGCCGTAGCCACCTGCTGCTCCGGCGAAGATTCGACGCCAACTGCGTCTGGATCACACAAACCAAAAAGAAATCTCTTCTCTCAACTCAGTGAACTCAGAATCCATCATCAACATCAGCTTCTGAGAGCTTCATAGAGGAAGAAGTGTAGGGCTGAACTGAACCCTTGTACATGTTGGGCAGCTTCTCCGGGGAGGTTGGTGACGTGGCTCTCGCCGAGGCGACGTCCGGCGAAGGAGGCGCGAATGTTCGTTGTCGTGGCCGGAGACGAGATCGGAAGCTGCGCGGTCGAGCGAAGGCGAGAACCGCCGCTGGTTCGGCGCGATCCGGAGAAGAAGCGAGGCTTTCCTGTTTGGCGCGCGCACCGAGATCAAAATAGTAATAGTTTAAATAATAATAATAATCTCTTCGAATACATCCAATAAAATTGAAACGAGAAAATTAGCATGGCTACTGCGCAATGACATGCACAAATCTAGAAATGATTCAAATTTTACAAAATAATAATAATAATAATAATAAATAATTTTTTTAATTATTTTATACAAATTTTAATATATAAAAAATATTATTTTATTTTATATATTTAATAATTTTTAATAAAAATATTAATTTTATTTCAAGATCAAAATATTTAAATAAAATTAATATTTTTATTAAAAATTATTAAGTATATTAAGTAAAATAATTTTTTTATATTAGAATTTATGTAGAATAATTTAAAAATTTTATTCATTATTATTATTTTTTTAAAATTAATATCATATTGGTCCTCGCACCAAATAGTGTATTCAGTTCAAAATAAATATAATAGGATCCAAAATTTGAAGCAATTTCACGTAAGTGAAACAGTTTTAAATTTTAATTTTATTTGAATGAAAAGTAGTTTGAAATTAGTTTTAAATCTATTTAAATTTATTTTTATTTTGATGAATATTAATTTAAAAATTATTTCATCTTACAATAAAATCTCAAAAATAATAAAAATACATAAAATTTATAATAAAATTAAATAAAAATATTTATTCAAATTTTTATAATTTATTTGAATATTTATTAATTTAAAATTCTCACAAAAATATATATCAAAATTTGAGATATTTAAAAGTTTTAGTTACGAGTCAAAAGATGATTTGTTATTATTCTTTAAATTTTGAATTTATCAGATTTAATTATCCTTTAATTTTAGCCTTGAGAAAAATACCAAATTTGTCCCCAAATATGCTTTTCTGAATTTTCGATGGTTTCGGCTTCGTGGCCTCAAATCAGAATTATTTGGCTAATTAATTTTATTAAATCGGCCTTGTCCCGCGTGAAACTGCTTAAAGAAGTCAAGTGCTCATTTATTGAAGCATTTATAACTCGGTCCCTCCCTTTTTGTTGCTATACAAATCAGTCATTCTTTTTTTTTTTTTGGAAAAGATAATGTCATTCAATTTTAATCTGAGCCCAACTCAACACAAACAATATCATTTAAACCTACTTCAAAATAATTGAGTCTAATTAAATCAAATTCAACTCAATTTTCTTAATATAAGTTTGATTAAATTCAAATTAAATATAAATTATTTAATTCGAATTAAATTTGTCTAAATTAAAGCAAAATGAAACTCAAAATAAATGAGAATACCAAAGCGGGCATTCCCATAAACATAAAAATTTCAGCTAACTTAATAAAATAAAAATATATTTGACTCAAATAAAAATAATATGCAGAGCTTCACTCATATGTGAAGACCATGTTTACAATATTCTAGATTAATATGACTATATATCAATTAATCTTGAGAGCCTCTAAGCCTCTAGTATATGATCTCACAAAATGAATTTATAAAGCATTGATAAAAGTATTTTAGCAACTTTACAAAAATAAAATATTTTCATCACAATTTTATAGTTTGGATCAATTTGGATTAGGCATACAATTACAAGGACCACCAAGCAACAAATGTTAATCTTATGGAATTAAATGTTAGTTTTATAATCATGTGTTTTTATATTTATTATCATATTTAAATTAGTAACTAATGATATATTAAGTTTATTGTGTATAAACTTGAAATATTATTGCTAACTTAGTGCTCTACACTATAGATAAAGTGAAAAAGCTTGAGAGTAAATTACGTTTAGCATTGAAGTGATGAAATGATCAAAATTAATGAATAAGCCTTGAAGATCAAGAAAATCTCACTTGAAATTTTTTATCATATTAATTATTTTTATCTGAGCAAAATTATTGTAAGATTGTTCTTAGAGTGCTAGAAAATATAGAGATCATGTTATGAGTACTTAGAATATTATTATAAGTTGATTAAATTGAGTTTAAATTAATTAAAATAAGTGAAACCAACCTATGTGAGAATTAATGGAATGGGTGTCAATCATTGATCGATCAACTATTCGATTAAAAAAACTATGATTGATTTAGTCATTTTGATTCAATTGAAATGAGCTTTTCAGAAGTAACTTTATTTGATCAATTAAAGGCAAAGTATAGTTTAGCTGATTGGTTCTTTGATCGATCAACTGATTGATCAATGACCTTCGAGCAATAGTTGATTGATTAAGCCTGTTTGAAGTATGATCGTTGAGTTTCTAATATCTATTTGTTTGATCGATCAGTTGATCGATTAAATTTTTAGATTTGATTGTTCTCTTATTTGTAATTAGTGATAAGTGCCTCTAGTTGGGATCTAAAAAAGGTTTAGTTTCAGGCATTGTCGTCTTAAGACAAAAGAGTGATTAAATTGTACGGGCTTCTCCGACTTTAATCAAAAGAGTATTTAGCAGATAGTTAAATAATTTGTCGTTTGACCGAGGATATAAATAGCAAAAGGTATCGAATGTCATTAAATTCTTGTGTACTTTATCTATATGTTCTTATTTACATAAGTGCACATTTTATTATTGTTTCTACTTGTATTCACTATTCATATTATTACTAACTTATTTTTTAAGCTAATTATATTGTAATTAAAGTAAATTAAATTTTAATTAGGGTCTATTCACCCTCTCTCTAGACCTATACCTACATCATACACTAAATGCAATAATCTCAAGAGACAATTGCATATACAATACTCTATTTGTTAAAAATTATAAATTTTATATTATTTCTGAATAAAATCTCATCATACTTTAAATCATGATCCCTAAAATTAGATATTTAATGCAAATTATGATATTAATATACAATTTATGATTCTTAATCATTGAAATAGATTTTTAAAATTAACAAGTATCTATTAATTGTATATTGAGCCCAACTTAAGCTCCCCCATAATAACTCTCCTAATAAATGATATTAGATCAAGTGGTCCATAGAGATTATTATACTCTCATAAGTCTTGTCTTTTTTACTATGGTTGAGAAATTACAAGAGCAAGTGATTCTCACTGTGGCTCTAAATAATCGAGTGGACTCTTAAGAAGCATACACTTGAATGACCTGTTAGATAACGAAAGATTGAATATGGATGAATTTTCATGTAAAGAAAAGATTTATTAGAATGCACATAGAAAATTGTCCCATTAATTTGGTTAGTATTTTAAGAGTATATTCTCGATTGATTCTATCAATTAAAAATATTTGATTTATTCTTGCAGGTGAAAACCATTTTATTGATTTGGCAAGAGAAATTTCTCTTATTAATTTCGAGATAATGACATATAGACATATAGTTCTATATTGGCATATATATATTGGTAATTATAACTATCTTCATATATATTTGCCCAATTTTTATTGTGAAGTCTGTGGATGATTAAATTGAAATGTCAATTGAACTTGTATGTTTTACTTGAGTCTAAAAAAAATAATTTTTTTGTGCATCTTTTCTACTTTTATTTGTATATATTTACTTACTAATTAAGTTTGCTTTTCAAATTTACTCTATTATTTTTTGAAATTCTACTCAGCCTACTAGAAGAAGATCTAGCCGAATATGAGAATATATCCGAATTTGAAAAATTCATTGAAGATATATATACAAGCTAAACTTAATCTACTTTAATAATAGTTCAAATATATCTAATTAGACATTTTATATTTTCAGTGGACTAATAAGTCTGTATTTTTCTTTGAGAATGCAGTTTTTAACATTAGAATATTTGAAATTTGATTACTTTATTTCATATTATGAAAATTTTTAAGATTGATATAATCTTATTACTATAGTAATATGTAACAACATAAATTAGCATTTGAATCATCATCACCTTATCTTATGTTATTGGTAATTACAATATAAAAAAAAATTGGATGCAATAATGCAATAATGGATTGGTGATGGAGAAATAATGCATTCTTTGATTCTATCAAAAATAAATAAAATAAAATAAAATAAAATAATAAAGATTTTTCAATGAAAGGACCTAAATGAAATCCTTGCATACTTTGAGGGCTAAGATGTATTAATTCAAACATTAGCATCCAATTTGTAATTTGGGTCTCCATGATTTAATTGGGGAGACTCGAAGTTGAGAAGGAATCAGTAAAGCTATTAGATAAAGAAAAGAGAAGTCTTGATAAAATAAATAAATAAATAAATAAATAAATAAAAGAAAAAAAGATGATGTTTTCCATTAATAAATTTATTGATGCTATGGCGTAGTTCCTCTCTCCTTTTCCTCCTCTACTGCGCTAAATATAACAAGGGAAGGGAATCAACGGTAGTAATCCAAACGGCTCGATGATGAAGCGGGAGCATGTAGAGAGTGGAGGCGGAAGGGGTTACAATCCTCCGGCGCAGTCGGAGGTGGAGTGGAAGGGGAAGATGAGGGGGACGCAGGACGAGAGTGACACCGGGATGGATGAGTTGCTGGCGGCCCTCGGCTACAAGGTGAAGAGCTCGGACATGGCGGAGGTGGCGCAGAAGCTGGAGCAGCTGGAGATGGCGATGGGGAGCAGCGCGGCGCCGGATGATGTGCTGCTTAACCACCTCGCCTCCGACACCGTGCACTACAATCCTTCGGATTTGTCCAACTGGCTGGAGAGCATGCTCTCCGAACTCAGCCCGCCGCCTCCACCGCTGCCGACAGCGGAGATTCACAGATCCAGCGGCTTTGATCTGCCGCCAGCCGCCATCTCTGCGCACTCATCACCTGCTGAAACCACCCTGGGCTCCACTGATTCATCCGGCGTTACCTCCGTCGACTTCCCTTCTCTACCAACCCACAAACTCCCCCCTGATTTTGCTCATTGTCCTGTAAACGGCGGTGGCAACCGCGACGATTACGGATCGGATCTGCGCCAGATGGAGAGTCGATCCAGGGATCATAAGCGGATGAGAACCTCCTCTACTTCGTCCTCTTCCAGAGGCGGATCTGGAGGCAGCGTGCTTGCTCCGGCGGCGCCGGCGATCGGATGTGTTTCAACCTCCGGCTGCGGTGCAGAGGTCTCATCAGCGAAGCCGGTGGTGATGGTGGACACGCAGGAGGCAGGAATCCGGCTTGTCCACGCCCTAATGGCCTGCGCCGAGGCGGTGCAGGAGGAGAATTACGAGGTAGCGGACATCATCGTCAATCAAATCTCGATGCTAGCCCCATCCCAAGGAGGCGCGATGCGTAAGGTAGCCGGATTCTTCGCCGAGGCTCTCGCCCGCCGGATCTACCGCCTCTACCCTCGGCCCGACTGCTCTCTTGGTTCGGCCTTCTCCGATATCCTTCAGATGCACTTCTACGAGAGCTGCCCCTACCTCAAATTCGCCCACTTCACTGCTAATCAGGCCATTCTTGAGGCCTTCGCCGGCTGCCGCCGCGTTCACGTCATCGATTTCAGTATGAAACAGGGGATGCAGTGGCCAGCACTGATGCAGGCTCTCGCCCTCCGTCCCGGCGGCCCGCCGTCCTTCCGCCTGACCGGATTCGGCCCTCTCCAGCCCGACAACACGGATGCCCTGCAACAGGTCGGCTGGAGACTTGCCCAACTCGCCGACACCATCCATGTCGACTTCGAATACCGCGGCTTTGTCGCCAACAGCCTCACCGACCTCGAGCCCTACATGCTGGAGTCCGACGATGGGGAGGTGGTTGCGGTCAACTCGGTCTTGGAGTTCCACCGTCTCCTTGCCCAGCCTGGTGCGTTTGAGAAGGTTCTCGCCACCGTAAAAGCCGTGAAGCCTCGCATCGTGACCATCGTCGAGCAGGAAGCAAACCACAACGGTTCTTCGTTCACGGAACGCTTCACTGAAGCGCTCCACTACTACTCCACCATGTTCGATTCCCTGGAGGGCGGCTTCGGAGGTGGCGAACAGCAGGATCAGCTGATGTCGGAGGTCTACCTCGGCCGGCAGATCTGCAACGTGGTGGCTTGCGAGGGAGCGCAGCGGACGGAGCGCCACGAGACGCTGGAGCAGTGGAGGGGACGGCTGGCTGGTGCGGGATTCGCCGCCGTACATCTCGGATCCAACGCCTTCAAGCAGGCCAGCATGCTCCTCGCCCTCTTCGCCGGCGGCGATGGCTACCGCGTCGAGGAGAAGGAAGGGTGTCTAACCCTCGGCTGGCAAACTCGTCCTCTCATTGCCACCTCGGCCTGGCGACTCGCCGGCGATGCCCTGTAGCACGACCTCTCCTGCTCTCGCTCTCTTGAAATCTCAGCCGTCGGGATGAGTCGTGGTTTTCCGTCCCGGCCCGGTCCGGTCCGGCCCAGTCCGGTCCGGCCCAGTGGGCCGTTTTTGAGGGTGGTGGAGGAACCGGTTCACATGATTCGATGCGCCACCCGGCAGGCACGGCTCGGTTCCTCCTTTTTCAGCTTTTAATTGTGAGTTTCCGTTTTCAGAAGTTAAGAAATCTACCTGTATCTATTTTCCACTTGTTTATATTCTAATGTACAATTAATTTTCCCTCAAAATTGTAGAATTACCTCGAAGGGGAGATGTTTTTCCTTTTTTTTATTTTTATTTTTTATTTTGTTCTATTAAATAGCTGAATTTGCAGTTCAAAGGAGAGGCAGGCAAATATTTTTTTCTTAAAAAAATTATCTTTTGGCCTATCTATCATTTATTATTCAAAAGAAAAAAAAAAACTGAAACATCAAGTAGATCTTACTTTCTATTTTCAAATCTCACAAGTCAATAGAAATTAAATTTTTTAAAAATTTTTAATTTCATTCAATTGGCAATATTATTATGGAGTTTTTTTTTTTTACCTCGCAAAAATTGAGTAATTGTTTACATTGATAGGAATATGTGTGGACGACAATGGCTGAAACGGGCCCGCGCAGGCTTAGTGGGCCGCCGGCCGAGTGGTAGTGCGGTGGATAATAATAATTTTTAGGTAAATTGCATCTGGCCACCTAAGCTTTCTATAGCATTTTTAAATCAATTTTAATTTTTGAGATTGTCAAAATACTGCTATTTGACTCCAAATATTATAAAATTATTAATTTTTTTAGAATTTTATCATTTTCCCTGCTATTATTTTAGACTATTTTTGAATAAAATTTTAATATATTAATATTTTTATTTCAATATTGTAAAAAAAGAGAAAGAGATATGAGAAATTAATTGTAACAACTTATAATCTAAATGTAGATGTATTGTTAATTTTAAGAAACTGTATGGCTTTAGTATTTCTCAAATGATCACTCATTTCAGTACTACTTAAACTCAAGTATATTTAATTATGAAGTTTTTTATTATTAGCCTCATAATTATACCTTAAAAGATGCATTATTATATAAAATTATATTTCTATTTATACATCTCAAAAATTTCTATTTTTTTAATATAAGATGGTTCATTTATATGCTCCTATCACCGCTATTTATTAGCCTAAAAGTCTGTGGCCGTACTTTGTGTGACACTCCATTCTAGCATATCGAATTTTTAAAAAATTTCAGTAGCATCTTAATAGAACAAGGGCAATGGAAATATGTAACAAAAGTTTAAAAAATAAAATATTAACAGTTATATAAATGTCGCAAAAATATCAATATGTCAACTTAAAAAATATTCATACTAACCCACTATATACAATATAATTATAAAGTAAGTCGTTTATAAAAGTATATGTCCAAAATATATAACAAAATAAAAAAAAATCTTTCTGAATTTATATATTTTTGTCCATTAATTAGTAAAATAAAACTGGGTGAACACAAATTACTCAGTGGATAGTCTAAACTTAAATAAATAACCTTGAACGCTAATTATTGATGTAAAAAATATGTCAAAACAAAATGAAATGAGACGATAATTTTTATATGGAAACCCGAATGTCCGAGAGAAAAACTACGATATCATCCAGGCGATTTAAATCCACTAATCGAATCTCATCTCTTATAAAGCTTGAAGGTCTCTAAAAGGAGACCGAATGAGTACAAGAGAGAGAGAGGGGGGCAGCTCGGCCAGAGAGAGAGAGACATCCTTCTGAGAGCATCCTCTTGAGAGCCGGAGAGAGGGGTCCCCAGAGAGAGAATGTCTGTCCCGAGCTTCTCCTCCTCCCCCTTATTTATAGCTTGGAGAGGATGAGACATAATAGGTACGGTCTGTCATATCTGACACTTATTCCTGTAAAGAACGATTAGGAAGTGGGCTCCTATGCTGTCTCAAATGCTGAGTTGACATAGTAGTATGGAGAGTACGATCAAGTGATATCTCTTTGAGAGGCTATTTGACAAGGGTTTGTTGTTGAGCTGTTGTTCGACTTGAGCCACTGTTTGACTTGAGCTGCTGTTCGACTTGAGCCATTGTTTGACTTGAGCTGCTGTTTGACTTGAGCTATTTCTTCGACTTAAGCTGCTCGACTTGAGTTGCTGTTCGACTTGAGCAGCTTATCAACTTGGGCTATTAGAGAATGTTCTAACACTAATCAAACATATATCTATCATTTCCCAAACATAAAAAATAGGTCATGTGCTCTAAATATAACAAATCATATATACACTATCGAATACACAAAAATAATAAATGAGCAAATGAAGTGTGATTTATAATAGTAATAAGTCAATCAAGTAATATGATATCAAAAGGATTTGAAGCAAATATATTTGTATGGTCATTATTTTCGAGATGTTATACAAATACTATACCTAATATATCTATACAAGAAGGGCTCCTTCAAAATGTTAACTAAAGTAAAAACTACGCACTTTAAAATGAGATAAAAATGATTCAAAGCTTACCTCGGCTCCTCTTCCCTTTTGATGTCAGTCAAACGTAAAATCATACAAATGAATTATTTACCTCAAAAATTACTCAAAAAAATTAATATTATATGTTCTTTACATATTTCCAAGCAATCTAGATGATAAACACAAAACTATATATATTTACAAATTAAATTTAAATAAAATCATAAATTTAAAGAATTTTTTGAAAAAGAATTAAAAGTATATCTATTTAATGGAAGATTCATCGAAAATATTATTAAAAATATGAAAACACTAAATTTTTCTTTAATTAATATATTTAAATATATATATATTATAATTTTTATTATAAAATTTACGGCTCGATTGTGACGATCACGGAGAAAAGGAATTAATGATGATATATATTATATTATTATTAATAATAATAATAATAATAATAATAATAATAATAATAATACTTTTATATTTTATAATTATGGCCATATTTATCTATCATACAATCCTTTTAACTGCTAAGGCGGCGGAGCTCAGTGGATTCCTATTTATATATTTGATCGTTCAAAATTAATTTAATTTTATTTTAAATAAATATATCACATAAAAATATATATATTTAAATTTCTATTTATTTGATAATTTTAAAATAACTTAATTTAATTTTAAATTAATTTTATTTTATACTTTATTTATATTACTAAAATAATAATTTATAATATATCATTCACATATCTCAACATAATAACTAATTTTATATTACATCTTTTATATATCTCAATATAATAATAAAATTTATTTCACATTATTTATAATTTTTAATAAAAAATATTTTTATTTAAATTTAATTTTAATCTTATTAAATTTAAATTTTACAAAAAAATAAGCCCTAAATATTTTTTTTTAAATTATCCCATTCTATTTTTGTGATTTTTTTCTCATAAAAGGTAAAGTTAAAGAAATATAATTATTTAAATTAATTAAAAATAATTTTATTTTATTTTATTTTATTAAGAATGCCTAACATAACAACCGGGAACTTGACACAATGATCAAAATTTGAGATTAATTTGTAAATTGTTTTTGTTGATCCTCGAAAGTAATTTACCCATAATTTTTTATTGAATGATGCAGCGTGTGATATTTTTATATAAAACTAAAAAAAAATTATTTTAATTAATGAAAGTTTGGCCGTTGAATTTATTTTCCTAAACTTGTAATCAATTTTAGTGATAATATTTTTTGATGTTTAGTGATAATATATTTAATTTGAGTAAAATTAGTCAAATTTACAACATTTGGGATATGAGATCAACACAGAATTACAAACACATGCATATTTGTATGTACTTGGCTTCCCTGGGTCAACATACAAGTTATTTTTCAAAAAAAAAAAACATACAAATTAGAATTTATCATAAAAAAAAATTAAAATTAAAATTGGGTCACCTCGTTGATATTTCTAGGGCCTTAAAACGGGTCGATAGGGATAATTACCTACATGCCACACAGTTTAGTTTTATTTATATAATAAATTATATATGGTATTGAGGAAGAAAAAAATATGTACCATTAAAAGTAAAAATATAATTTTAATGATTTACTAACAGAATATTTTTTTTAAAATATATTTTGATTAAGTTTTAACTCAAATGTGTGTATGTAAGATTTTATAATATTTTGAGTGTGCATAGCGTAATTAACTAAGAATGGATGGATAAGACATAAATAAAATTAAATTGTGAGACATGTAGGTAACTATCCCTTAAAAATTTTAAAGCTGCATATATTAGATATATTTAAAACTATTTTATATTAAGAAATTATTTGAAACAAATAATTATTTATATTTTGATACGGTCGAATCACATTGATCTTGTGATTCAACAATTGAATCATGACATGAAGTAATTTAATGTGATTTCGAGTGAAAAATGTTCTAAATTACTATTGAACTGAGAAAAATTTGTGGTTGAACCGATAAATTCAATTTAATTTAGAATATTTGGCTTTTTATTTGATATTACTTATAATACTCAAAATAATTTTCATATAAATGAACTATTTGTATCATAGCTTAAAAATTTTTGAAGATGAGTTTTTTATTTAAATATAAGTATAGTGTTAAATAAAATTAATTAATGTATTAAAAATAAAATAAGATATGAAATAAAGTAATTTTTAATATCAAAATTTATCTATAATATAATATATTATTTTTTAATAAATGTTTTTTTTCTAAGTCCATAAAATTATGATTTTTTGGCATGATTTCAATTTTCAAATGGACCTAATACAGTCAGCTCACTAAATCTCTCTTATCATTCTATCTATTTGCAACTAAAATCTTTAGAAAATATATATTTACAAGTCTATATATTTTCATTATCGTAAAAGTTAGACCGAAATAGGTACCAGGTCAACATCTGATTTATGGCCATGTTAGTCGGACAAATCATCAAACAGATAAATCTAGAAAATTACTTACATTTAAAGAAATAATCATATGTATTCATAGTACTTACAAATATGTATATTAGAATCTTCTCTAACAGCAATTCAAGTCTAAGAGCAGCCCAAGTCGAACAGCAGCTCAAGCCTAAGAGTAACTCAAGTCTAACAGCAGTTCAAGCCGGACAGCAACTCAAACCTAACAGCAGCTCAAGCCGAACAGCTCAAGCCTAATAGCAGCTCAAATCGAGCAGCTTATGCCTGACAGCAGCTCAAGCCGAACAGCAGCTCAAAGAGATATCACTAGTGTAGAAGCTCACTCCCTAATCGTTTTTTGCAGGAATAGATGTCAGATATGACAGACTAAACTTATTATGTCCCTTCCTCTCCAAGCTATAAATAAAGAGAATTTCTCTCTCTGGAAACTCTTCCTCTCTCTCTATGTAGCTGAGCTGCCCCTCTATCTCTTTATCCCTCTCTTGTACTCATTCGGTCTCCATTTAGAGATCAAGTTTTGTAAGAGGATATTCGATTAGTGGATTCAAATCGCCTAGACGACGTCGTGGTTTTTCCTCCGAACACTCGGGTTTTCACGTAAAAATTATCGTCTCATTTCTCTCTGTTGTGTCATATTTTTTGTTACATTAAAGAGTAAATATTATCGAATTTGATATGTAATTTGATTTTGACATCAAATCAAACTTGGCAGCGTGCTCGATCACGATTGGTTTAGTTAGATAAGCCTGTTCGGTCAGATTTTTATACCACTGTTAACAGTTTTTTGAAAAATATAATCATCTCAAAACTTGTGGTTTAGTCCAACAGGGCACCTTTGAAATTACACCAAATTGCAGTTAATTCAAATATTATAATATATTTTAGTTTATCAAAAAATACATTAGGATATAGTTTCCATGCCCCAAAACATCAGAGACCAGATGTTAATTTATCTTTATTATTTGTTAAAGATTTCTGCAGTATCGCCGCATATGCTTTCTGATGTCCCACCGCTGGTGGGCCCCAACGTTGACGTTGGGGATTGCCATTATTAGGAATGATAACGGGACGAATTTGAGTCGGGTTCATAAATACTCATACCCGTTCCGTTATATATTATTTATTATCATATCCGCCCCATACCCGTTTCCGCCCCGCCCCGTTTCCTCACTGATGTTAATGAAAAATCGAATTATTTTACTCTATTTGAAATAATAAAAATCGTATCTATATCGTGAATATTATACTATGAAAGCAAGGCCTTACATCATTTTCAATACATTTTTTTATTTGACTCTATATAAGCCTATATAAAAATAAATAAAAATATATACATAACAGGGCGGGGCGAGGCGGGTATAGTTGATTTATACCCGTACCCGCCCTATTTCATAATGGGACGGGGCGAGTTGTAGGTCGCGGATAAAATTTTAGTACTGATACCCATCCCATTAGAGACGAGATTGGGTGATTTAATCGGGTACTAGTACAAATTATGACCCCTAGCCATCATCCTAAGTCATCACGTGCAGCAGAACGTGTGCACAGTCCAATTGCACGTGACGTGGACATAGGCGGTAGCGTAGCCGTCCTAACAAAGTATCGGATCAAAAGTTAATTCCTTTCTGAATTTGACAACCTTTCCCGAAATTCGAAATTCACTAAATATTTAAATCGCTCTATATAAAATTAATTCAGCTTAAAATAAATTCGATATCAAATAATAACACTTATTTAAATTTTATTAATATATATATTTAAAATAATATATATTATAATTTAATTAAAAAATTAATGTATTTAACATAAAAAATATATTTATTATTTATAATATATTATATATAAAATGAACATTTAAATTAGAAAATAAAACTTAAAATTAACTTCAATTTAACTCAAAATTATTGAGTGGAATTGTAATTTTTTTTCAATTCGGGGAATTTTGTATTAATCAGTTGCACGAACAATGTAAATTTATATTTTTTTTAATAAAAAAATGTAATTTTATATTTGCCTGCCACGTGTTGGTCAAATAAATTAATTACATTCCTATTTGGTGATATTATTGTTTGATAGAGCCGGCTTCCCGCTATAATTATGATAAGGACGAAAATTATATTTTTGGGATATTTACATGCATATTTCTTAATTCATCTTAAATTACATATTAAATTTCTTGTTTTTTAATTTTAGAACTTCACCCCCTAAATTATCCAAAAATAATATATCTAGACATTTCTCATAATTTTTAAAAGATTATTTTTGTTAATTATAATTATTTGGATACTTATTACTAATAATAAGTATATACAAAATATTATGAATATATACAAAATATTATGTATATATAAAATATTATTTTTAGATGATTTAGGGGGTGAAGTTATAAAATTAAAAAATAAGGAGTTTAATATGTAATTCAAGATGAATTAAGGGGTATGTATGTAAATCTCTCTATATTTTTTTTGTTGTATTTTTTAATATCTAATTTTTGACTTTTTTAATTGTCATTATTATAACAACGCTGAAGTTAAATATTTGATAAATGATTAGTTTAATGCAGATGTTTTTCTGTAATTTTGAGTTCGTATAAGTTCGTGATTTTTGTAAGTCAACTGAGTTTCTATAATTTAAATTATTTTTCTTTAAATTTTAAATATTTTTTAAAAAAAAATTATAAATATTTATATATATATATATATAAGTTTTTTTTATAGATATATAAGAAAAAATTAGGGATAATGACCTACATGCACACTCAAAACAT
This sequence comes from Apostasia shenzhenica, assembly GCA_002786265.1. Classification (NCBI taxonomy): domain Eukaryota; kingdom Viridiplantae; phylum Streptophyta; class Magnoliopsida; order Asparagales; family Orchidaceae; genus Apostasia; species Apostasia shenzhenica. The sequence continues at coordinate 366,108 of KZ451993.1, forward strand.
TATAAAATCTTACATACACACATTTTAACTTATTTTTATTATAATAAGTAATCATAATTTTTCAATAACCTAACTATAGTTAGATTATAAAAAATCTGAGTCGTTCGTCATATTATTTTAAGGATATTTAAATATATTTTAAGTAAAAATCCTAAAACCTTAATGTTTAGGTCACGACAAAGGAAGAAGATATCCGCGACGTGAATTAATTTTAGGACAAATCAGCGCTTTAGTGTAGTGTTGAGGAAGAGAAAAATATGTACCATTAAGAGTAAAAATATAATTTTAATAATTTACTAACAGAATATTTTTTTTCAAATAGGTTTTGATTAAGTTTTAACTCAAAT
>KZ451993.1:374154-400114 GCA_002786265.1 Apostasia shenzhenica
CATACACACACTTTCACTAGTTTTTATTATAACGAGCAATTATAATTTTTCAATAACCTAACTATAATTAGGTTACAAAAAATCTGAACCGTTCATCATATTATTTTAAGGATATTTAAATATATTTTGAGTGAAAATCTTAAAACTTTGATGTCTAGGTTGTGGTGAGGGAAGGAAATATTCACGACGTGAATTGATTTTAGGACAATCAGCGCTTTAGTGTAACATCGAGAAAGAAAAAAAAAATGTATTATTAAGGATAAAAATATAATTTTAATGATTTACTAACGAAATATTTTTTTTTCAAATAGATTTTGACTAAATTTTAACTTAAGTGTGTGTATGTAAGATTTTATAATGTTTTGAGTGTGCATAGCGTAATTAACTAAGAATCGATGGGTAACGCATAAATAAAGTGAAATGATGTGGCATGCAGGTAATTATTCTTATTTTTAATTATTCTACACAAATTTTAATATAAAAAAAATATTATTTTACTTCACATACCAATAATTTTTAATAAAAAATTAACTTTATTTCACATCTTAGATTAAAATACTAAAATTAAATATTTTGGTCTAGAATGTGAAATAATGTTAATATTTTTATTAAAATTTATTGAGCAGGTGAAGTAAAATAATATTTTTTATATTAAAATTTATATAGAATAATTAAAATTATTTATTTATTATTATTATATTTTTTTTAAATTAGTATCATTTTAGTCCTCACGTCAAAGCCAAAAAGTCTAAATCAAATTCAGTATGGATTATATTATAACATAGTTGAATAAAAAGTTTATTATATATTTTCATATGGCGCATAAAAATTATATGAAATTATATATTTCACTAATATTCTCTAAAAATTACATGTAGCGCACAGAACTATTCAAATATTATATTTTACACCATCAATTAAATTCTTCGATTATCCAAACAGAATATTCTATTTTTATTAGAATTTAAATGAAATATTTCATCTATTTTAAATTTTCCTCTCAAATCTAAATTTCTCACGCCAATTCAAAATTTTCACCTAACAACAAATCCGATGAGTAAAAGGAGATGGGCTAAACCATAGTTAAATACTAAATTAACTATGGTTAAAGGAAAGTTGATAAAAATGTGAAACATGTAATTTTTAAACAATTATGAGTGTTGTATGTAATTTTTTTAAAAATATTACTAAAATGAATAATTTCATATAATTTTTGTCCCTAAAAAGCTTAGAATCATTTACATAGAGTACATATTAATTACGAAAAATTACATCATATAATTTTTGTCGCTAAAAAGCTTAGAAGCATTTACATAGAGTACATATTGTTGAACCCCTTAATTTCATTTTTTTTTTCTAGAACATAATTGTAAGCATGCATATTTTTGGCAAGAATTTAACTTGTACTCAATCTTAGTTAGCCTAAAATCTATCAATTCTTTGATAATCTCTGCTGTGAAACTCAACTCTGCAGCTACAGTAAAAACCGATTGATTTTAGAAATCAATCGAATTTCTCTAGACTGGCCCAAACAGAGCAGTCCAGCTGACCGTTTTGCCCATCCAAATTTTCAAATCTGTGAATATCTTATTTTCACTACTTTATTCTTAGCAACCCACTTTGAAAATTTATTTTAATTTAAACATTCCTCAAAAATAATTTCTTTACTCCTTGTTCTTCTAAGATGGAAAAATATTAACCATTCCCATTCCATTTGTTCTTTCCCGCTATTCTTAAATTTTGTGCTGAACATATTGTCCACCTAAGCTCTATAAAATGTTAAAACCCATTGTCCACCTAAGCTCTCTAAAATGTTAAAACCTATCTTAGGTGGCACTCTCTCCTTGTTTCAGCCCTTGGGTGAAAGTTTGAGTGTTTTAGTCTTCTTCTAGTATTTAAATATTAACTTTTCTTGCTGAAAATACTCCAACATATTTCATCATGGGAAATGGGCAAACCTATTTTTTATGCTTATTCACTTTAGCCATTTTTCCAAGTTTTATTTTAAAAGTCTATCCCTTTGTTTCAAGCATAGTTGGACATACCATTTATCCTTAAAATACAAACTCAACTGAACTCTATCTGCCTCCAACGTTCTAATGGACACATCATCACCCAAAAATGTCTGAAATTTTCTCTGCTTACTACTTTCACATTGGTCCACTTGTGTGTCGTCAAATTAGTTGTCTCACATTGGCTAATTTAAATCAAGGGCAAATATTTCATATTTCATGCTTACCACCTGCTGTAGGAGAATAAAAATACACATTTTCTGCTATTCAAATACTTCTTTTTGCTCAAATTTTTTAAAAGCTCTCCTTCAAGCTTTTACTTTTAAAACAAACCTCTTCAAGGAGAAACGTAAGGAAGAAAGAGTGTTGTGCTTTTCATTGTTCTGAAGTCAAGACTAGTAATCCTCATTGTTCACATTTCCTCTTGGCTTTTCTGTTTTACAGTAGCCTGACGTTTTTTGAAATCGGAACCTTCACTGGTTGTGTTTTTGCTGCACAATAGAAGCGAGATTGTGTAGCTAACAATCTCATTTCTTAAAGCCTATTTTTTTCTTGAATATTTTTGAGAAGTTTGTTTTTAATTAACCGTTATACTTTCTCTTTTTCTTTTACCCCAAGATTACAGAATTTAATCTTGGACTTCTACGAGTTCTACCCTTGGCAAGTTGCTGAATGTATAGAGCTATTCACTGTAAATCTGTAATTTACTCTTTGTGCTTAAGTTGTAATTGAGCTAACAAGGCTAGCAAAATCTTGTACTTTTTTTTATTTTCTCCTGAGTTTAGTTTGTAGGTTTGCTCAGCTTTGGTTCCTGCAAAAAGCAGTGGTGTGTAGGTTTTCTTGGCTTTGGTTCCTGTAAAAAGTCATTTGGATTGTATCGTTCTCAAAAAAGCCGGGGAGATTTAGTGAAAATTCTCATTTGAAGAGCTTGGGGAGTGGACTAGTCGGGAAGCCGAACCACTATAAATTCATTTTGTTCTTTTCTCATTTGCTCCCAAATTCTCTTGAACCAATTTGATATAACATATTTAAACTCAAATATTTTAAAGATATAGAAAACCTGTAATATTTTCACTTAAAACAGATATATGATTAGTAAACTCTAAATTGATTATTTCTGGTCTCTTTTGGATTCATTTCTGTACTGCTCTGCGAACCTTGGTCAATTCTCAAAATCGACTGGATTATTTGGGTAAAATTTTCTACACAATTATTCTTTGTCCATGTAATCTCAGAACTCAGTATACTTGATTAATCTGAAAAACTTAAGTATACTACTTTTATTTCTTTCATTTCTAAATTAAAGTTAATCAATCAATTTTTTTTTTAAATCTCAATTCACCCCCTCTTGGGAAGTTTCTGGGCCAACACATATTAATTATAAAAAATTACATATTTTACTATAAAATAAAATATTACATATACCACACTAAATTTTTATAAAATTATAGGTTTCATATCATTTTTAGATAAAATTACACTATGCTTTAAAACGTGATTTACAATTCAAAACATATCTTAAATTATTTTAACATTAAAAATTAAACTCAAATTTTTAAACTTTAACATTATGCTTCAAATATCATATGTTTCACTGACTATCAATATATAAAATTCACTTTAAACTCAATATAGTGATATGAAAGCCTCTGTTATAGACTTGCAAGTCATACATAATAGGATAAGATCCATAAAAATACGTCAATAATTTAATTTATTTTTTCGAAAATACTATATGAAATAGATAATTTTATAAGAATTCAATGTAATATATGTAATATTTTATTTTTAATAATAAAACACATAGTATTTTGTAACTAAAGTGTACACCATATAAATAACTGAAAAAATTTAAGGCTAGCCAGTGACCTGAGCCTGTTTGGTGCGGGGACCAAAATAATACTAGTTTAAAAAAAATAATAATAATAATAATAAATATTCTAATTATTTTATATAAATTTTAGTATAAAAAATATTATTTTATTTCACATACTTATTTCACATCCTAGACCAAAATATTAGAATCTAGTATTTTGGTCTAAGACGTTAAATAAAATTAATATTTTTATTAAAAATTATTGAGTATGTGAAATAAAATAATATTTTTTTATATTAAAATTTGTGTAGAATGATTAGAAAATTTATTTATTATTATTATTATTATTATTATTGTTTTTTAAACTAATATCATTTTAGTTCTCGCACCTAACAGGGCAATTATGACCCATCAATAAATAAATTGATAAAAATTTATGATTAAATATTATTTTGGTTAACTGGAATTACACAAAAGTATCAGAATGATCGTTAGATATTAAATAGAAGTCTAAATAGAATGAGAGAAATTGTGGTCCGAAGAAATAAAATAAAAAAAAAAAATCACACAAAGAAGCCTGATTATAGATAATTTTTTTTAAAAAATTGAATCAAAATCTCTGAATAATGCAAAGCTGAAACCATATCCCTTTAGATCATGAATTTTATTTCAAAATATTAGAATTTGTTTTTTTGATAGAAAAAAATATTGGAAACTGGGCACCCATATAATTCAAATAATATTGAATTAATTCAATAAAGTGAAAGGCACATTCTAAAAGAATACAACAAATATATGTCTCTCAGTAAGAAATATATTCTTTCATATAGTTCTCATATTAATATTATAAATATTTACAGGATATCTCTCACCTGATTATTACGAAAAAAATATATGTGATATAATCATTCATCCCTCCCTTCAATATTTTAGTGTTTGTTGTACTGAAAATTGCAGCCTACTACATACATTGTAACCGTAAAAGATAAACAAACTATTAGAGTTTAGTGACCTGAATCTTTTTTAGTCTATCTCGAAGAGTATGTGATTAATGTGAAAAATTAGAAGTCTCATTATATTTTGATTCCGTTATGATACTATGATTCATATATACAACTCTATTTTACTAGGACGGTGACATTCTGAATAACTTGTAGCTGTCGCTCATCTTTCTGTACATGTCTTTAGTTGATATAGTGATCTTTTTCACTAATTGTAATTTTTTTCTAATTTTGAGTTTTTTATATAAATCTATGTATTCTTGTATTTATACTTCTTATTATTTATAAATTTATTATATCTCAAACTAATCAACTTTTGTTGTATTGAGCTATATTTAATTATTTCTCACAAAAAAAAAGATAATTATCTACATGCCACTCAATTTAGTTTTATTTATGCTTTACTCATCAATTCTTAGTTAATTACGCTATGCACACTCAAAATATTATAAAATCTTACATACACATATTTTAACTTATTTCTATTATGATGAGTAATCATAATTTTTCAATAACCTAATTATAGTTAGATTACAAAAATCTGTGTCGTTCATCATATTATTTTAAGGATATTTAAATATATTTTGAGTGAAAATCTTAAAATCTTAATATTTAGGTGGCGGCAAAAAAATGAGACATCCGCGACGTGAATTGATTTTAGGACAAATTAACGCTTTAGTGTGGTATTGAGTAAGAAAAAAAAATGTACTATTAAAAGTAAAAATATAATTTTAATGATCTACTAACAGAATATTTTTTTTCAAATAGATTTTGATTAAGTTTTAACTCAAATATATGTATGTAAGATTTTATAATATTTTGAGTGTGCATAGCGTAATTAACTAAGAATGGATGAGTAAGACATAAATAAAACTAAATTGTGTGACATATAAGTAATTATCTCAAAAAAAAAATGCCCTACAAGCATTTGGATGAATCTTCAAAAGGCTTTAGCTATCATAAACTTGAAGAAAGCAACTTATTTTCATTGGTCAAGGTTGCTATCACTAAATTTCACATGAAGGCAGCTTGCCTCATTGGATGATTATTTATAAATCCACATATCATAATAAAATTAACTTTCCTGTCACTACCAATAGTGTCACTGTTCCCCAATAAAAAAGAGTTAGACCCACTAAAATGATTTAAGAATTATCTTCTCAATCTTTCCACTCGATTCAAAAATATCGAAAAAGCATATTCTTATACAAATTTATAAAATAGATCGGCAAAAAGAGTTCTAATTGTTACAAATTGCAGTCTAATTTGACCTAAACTTGAATACACGTAAAGTTTAAGTTCACTTAGTTCGAGCTCAAGTATTTTAACTCGTTATAAAATAACCCACTTTCTTGTGAATTTTGCTCGTTATAAAAACCACATTTAGTAATAGTTTTTCTTGGGAGAGTTTTTCATTGCCCTTTAAAAATCAATGCGAATTACACATTTTATTGGCCTTGTATTGCAATTTAGTTGCTCGTTAAATCTTAATAATTTTTTATAGGGCAAATTTCACCCAGGTCCTTGAGTTTAAGGGTTATTATCACACAGGTCCACATTTTTTAAATTATCATCGGGGTCCCTAGGTTTTCAAAAATTATCATCTGAGTCTTTTTTTATTTTTTTATTATCAAAAAATATAAAAATTACCATTATACCCTTACCCTCCCTCTCTCCACCAGATCCGGCAGCCGCGCCCTAACCGCATGGCCCTGCGCCGCCGGCTGCCGCGTGAGGCCCCCTAGTTGCGCAGTGGCCACTGCGTGCCGGGAGGCCTCCAGCAGCCGCGCAGTGCACAGCAGCCTCCAGCGGCCCAGCTGCCTCGCTAGCGGCGCGGCGCGCCCTGGTGGCCTAGCGCGGCCGCCGGCAATGTTGTGCGGCCGCGCGAGGCCGCCGGAGGTGGCGCGGGGCGGCGAGGTGACGACGCGGTTGCCGGATCTGGTGGAGAGAGGGAGGGTAAGGGTATAATGGTACTTTTTTTATTTTTTAATAATAAAAAATAAAAAAAGAACCAGATGAAATTTTTTGAAAACCTAGGGACCCGATGATATAATTTAAAAAACGTGGACCTGTGTGATAATAACTCTTAAACTCAGGGACCTAAGTGTAATTTGCCCTTTTTTATATGTCACATAAAATTGACAAATACACATATACCCAATGTCCAAGTTTTCCGTAATTTACTAGCTTGTTATTTTTTTAGAGTAATGTTTATATATAATGTGTGCACGTTTAAATTTTACAATTTTTATCTTATGGCATTACGTGATTGGAACATTTATTTTTAAAATATTTCTTCTTAAACTACTAATAAGATTACTAAAATTTTATTCAAATTATGTTATATTATACAGCAAAAATTGTAGAATTTAAATATACACTTATTGTATGGAAGTACTTTACATTTTCCTGACGGATTTAGATGGTGTTGGAGTGATATTTAGGACTCTTTGGCCTCCAAGATTATTTTGATTCTAGTCAAGACCAAAATAGTACTAGATTGAAATATAATAATAATAATAATAATAAATAAATTTTTATTTCATTCTGCACAAAAATAAATATATAAATAATATTATTTTATCTCATATATTCAATCATTTTTAATAAAACTATCAACTTTATTTCACATTTTAGATCAAAATATTTTATTCGTTGAAAATATTAGGTAAAGTTGATAGTTTTATTGAAAATAATTAAGTTTATGAAATAAAATAAAAAATTTTATATTAAAATTTATATAAAATATAATAAATTTTATGTATGTCAATGCAGTATCATTTTAATTTTGAGTAGAATAAAAATAATCCTAGGGCCAAATAAGTCAGAATAACAGGATCTACGTGACATTGTTATAATATGCATCTAAATAATTTTTTTTAATAGTCTTAAGGGGCGTTTGGTTTAGTGTTATCTGAATATTATGTTACGTTATCTTTAGAAAGTAATTGTTTGGTTTAATGACATCTTTAAATAATATTATAATTAATTACAAAAAAATCATTACATACTGATATCTAGATGTCACCACAAATCGAGCGACATCTCAAGATAATACCATCAAATTGTCATTATAATGTCAATAACTTTCAAGTAAACAAAAATAATTTGAATAGCATTAATATTTTCTAATATCATAACATTGAACCAAACAAATATCCATTGATGAATAACAATGACATTTAGATAACATGACATCTAAATAATATTGACATTGAGATAACACTGAACCAAACGCCCCCTTAATTAATTCTGAGCATATTCAGCTCTTTTTTTTGTTTCATACAGAACATTGTGGGCTCGGTGAATACTAGCTGGGCCGAAGATGGGCCAGGTCCAGTTCAGGCCTGCTAAATGAAATACACTAATCAGCAACAACATACGGTAACAGAGATTTTTTTATTTTATTTTTTTAATTTTTTTTAATTTTTTAATTATTTTATTTTTTATGGAAGGTAACAAGTTAAAATAGAACCAGACTAGTTCTCCGAATAATTGCTCATAGTCAAGTATTTAAGGGGTATTTAGTTTGATGTTATCTTGATATTATGTTATGTTATCTAAAAAAAGTAATTGTTTGGTTTAATGACATCTACAAATAATTTTTTATTTGATTATAAAATTATTAGTCAAAAGATGACATATAGATGTCATGACATCTAAATTATATAACATAACACCAAGATAATAATGAACCAAACGCCCCTTAAGTATTATTTAATTAGATTCTGATATCGTAAATATACAAGAATATGAGATATGATTTTTGGGTTTGATTCAATCCATTATATGTACCTATATCTATTTGTATAGGTTTAACACGTGTATGTGTATCATAATATATGATCGATGTGTTCGATCCTGCTTTTAATTAGCTGGTTTTTAAGCGGCCTCATAGGCTGCTACGACCAATTGATGATGGTGGAGCAGCAGTGCTACTCATAAGGGCCCGACAATCATCGTTGATGATTCAAAAGAGGCATTCGATGAAACAACGTCAGGTATTACAAATATTTGAGTTGGAACAATCTTGATTATTTTTTAGTCAGTTTTAGTCGATATTTTATTAAAAGCTTTTGTTTGATTAAACCACTTTATGAATCCTTTTTTGTGAGCAAGCAAAATGGAAAGAAAGACAAAAGATTCTAGTTGTGTTAGAATAATGGGATCATTTTGCTTCAAGAACATTTGCTAGCAACAATAGGACTCACTAAGGACACTAAAAAATAGACTTACAATTTCATCTAACTTATATGATTCTACTTAACTCTATTATTTAGTGATCCTTTTCTCAAAGTGTATATTGTTCATGCTAAAGAAAGTCGGTATGTTATCTTATTTGTTCCTTGTTGAGAAGAATATACACACACATATATATATATATATATATTATAAATTTTTAGTATAATCACTTTTGTTAGAATAATTCTCACGTTTAGTAGTTGCAGTCGTCATAGAATCGAGTATTAATTAACTAATGCCAAGTTGAAAATCAAAGATAGCTAAATATGAGGAGTTTGGTACTAATCTTGACCTTATTTGGCGCGAGGACCAAAACAGGATCACAATAGTACTAGTTTAAAAAATAACAATAATAATAATAAATAAATTATTTTAATTATTCTACACAAATTTTAATATAAAAAATAATATTTTTTACTTCACATACTCAATAATTTTTAATAAAAATATAAACTTTATTTCACATCTTAGATCAAAATACTCGATTTAAATATTTTGATCTAAAATGTGAAATAAAATTGATTTTTTATTTTAAATTATTGAGTATGTAAAGTAAAATAATATTTTTTATATTTAAATTTGTATAGAATGATTTTAAAAATTTATTTATTATTATTATTATTTTTTTTAAAATTAGTACTATTTTGGTCCTGTTTTGATACTCGTGTCAAATAGCGTAGTCTACATTACTTCGAATATATCCCTAATGTCATGGTTTCGATATATACAAACATATATATATATATATATAATATGTGCTAATAATTTTTAAAACATAGTTTTGAAATGACATAAATTTGAGTTTTCTATGGAGTTAGTCGTGGCATGGGTTTGCACGTGCGACGCCAGAGGCTTCACCTTGAAGTACAGCTGTCCTGCAGCTCCAGCCGGTGAAATAAGAAATACGATAATAGGTTTGGCACGTGCTGCGCTGGCCTTCACACGTGCCATGGCCATAAGTTATGTGGGCCACCAGCACATGTTCCAGCATTTTGTCAGAGCCCATGGGCCATACAACGAAAATAACTACTCAAATACAATCCTTAATTAATGCCTCTTAACAGATTAATTAATAAGCAATAATGAATACGATCCATTTCATAAAATTTTAAATTTCGATTTCATCCAAATTTAAATCAATGAATAATTAATTATCCAATTCATGTTAAAAAAATTAGTGCCATCTGAATTCAATATATAGATATTTCAAAAGAATTGATTGCCTTGTAAAAAATTTTAATTCATAATTTTCAATACAAATTAAGATTAAATTCAATAATGAAAAAAAAATTAATTAATTAATAATATTAAAAATGGTTAACCTCTGTGTACTTGAAAATGAGAAAAATCAAGCATTAAAAGAAATCACAAATCACCTAAAGTAGATAATTGATTATCTTGCTAATTTAACAGTCGCTGAAAATTGTCTTTAAGCAAAGAATTTATCACTTTTTTATTAATTTTTTGAATTTTTCACAAGAAAATATAATTTAGGGGGATTTACATACAGAACACTGAATTCATCACAAATTACGCATTTTACCATCTTTTAGTAAATATTATACATATCACACTCTGTTTACATTTCTATTGTTACAATAAAAATATAAAATTCATAAGTAGAGTGTGATATGTATAATATTTACTAAAAGATAGTGAAATGCATAATTTATGATGAATTCAGTATTCTGTATGTAAATCTCCCTATAATTTAATGTAAAAACTCATATCCCACTTTTAGTAAAAATGAATAATCAATCATAAAATATTTCTTTCTTTATGTTATTTTAATTATTACAAGAAACCATATGATTGGCTGGTAAAGGTGTTTAAACATTAATGTGAAGGATTCCTTCCTATCAAGAGATCCATCATATATATATATATATTTGTGAAATATGAAGCTCATGAACTTTTACAGGCAAATTATTATTTGATGAAAGTTTAGTAGCACATTTTAATATATATTATCACATTTAAGTTAATTATATAGTTGCTAACTATATATCTATTTAATTTTTTTAACGGACCATTTAATTTAATATAGGAGTAAATTTAATCTTCCGAGGTAAAGTATTTGAAATATTCAAGATGAAAAAAATTTAGAAGGCATTTAATTTGTTATTATCTTAGTGTTATGTTATGTAAATGTTAATGCAGATATATATATATAAATACATTATATATAAGGATATAAACATATGCGTACAAGTACAGATATATGCACATGTATGTACACATATATTTAGTTATGTTCATATGAATGTACATGCACACATACATATAAATAAGTTATACTCATTTTCTGTATTACATATAATATTTATGTAGTATGAGAATCTTATTTCATACTACTGCATGATCCCCTAAAATATCATTGAGAAATTATATAGTAATATGAAATATTATGCATGGGCATTGACATGACGATATTATATAGGAATTTGTATATGAACAGAACGCTCTTTCTCATTTCGCAAATAGTTGAATTGTATTCCCTCAAGACTCCCGTGTTGCGATGAAGGTGAAAACTGCGGGATGATGGATTTGTAGCGTAAATTCAATTTTTTTAAAAAAAAAAACTATCATAAAGTTAAAAGAAAATTAAAGAACTGAACATAGTCTTTCCATTTCTATGTCACAGTAAATTACATATATGAACTAATGCAAGTATGGAAGTAATTCAACAGCATTGTCGTTCTTTAAGTCGCTGTTATTTGCTTCTTGATGATTCATTCTTATTGCTAACCATCGTTTATTCATGCAATTACCATTCCCTTGCTAATTTTCACTTCCATGATCTTCCACCAGAAGAGGAAACTATTACGATCCAATTGCAAGGTATGGGACTTGAGTCCCACATTAGAATTATGAGATTCTAATGTGGGGTTTATATGAACTTTGGGCTCTCCACTCCTATGAGCTAGCTTTTGGGTTGTGGTTCTCCCAAAGTTCATATCAGAAACCAACAGTTCAAGGTAGACATGCCTTGAAAGAGGAATAATGCACGGGCAATCACAGAATTTCTATAAATCCTAACAACATGAAAAAGAGAGGTTTGTAATCTTGACAAGCAAGCAAATTTTCGAAAGATCAGAAAATTTTCTTTTTGAAGTTCGAACAGAAGAACCTGTTCTTTTGTTGGCGTCGTCATCTTCTTCTTCCTACCTTTAATTACTTTACTTTCAATGCTTTCAGTTTTACTGGATGGCTAGCCATGGCCCACTGAGCTGTGGGGTTCCCGTGCCCATTTGGAGGCAGTTGTTGCCATGCCCACATCAATCCAGAATCTGCAAAGGCATCTTCAACTGAGGAGGCCACAAGGTGGTAATTTGGCTTTGTGGCATGGCTTAGTGAGAGAGAGAGAGAGAGAGAATAAGGTAGCATTAGGCTTTTCTACTCGCGACGCTGCCGCCTACCGGTCGGTAGTGGTTCTCTTCTCTTCTCCTCAAAGAAAGCGAGAGAGAGAGAGAGAGTGTGTGTGTGTGTGTGCGTGAGAGAGAGAAAAAGGGGCGGGCAGAAAAAGCCAAAGTCCGAGGAAGCTGTAGTTTTGTTCACAAGTATTCCAGAGCAGTTTCACAGCCAGAGTCGTTGCAGAAGAACCATCTCAGGAGTAGTTAAAACAGAAGTTTCTGCAGGAGATTCGAGTGCTAATTGAACAGGAGAATGGTTTATTGGTCGTCTGATTAGGGATTTGGGGAGGAGAAGAGGACAGCATGCATTGGAAGAGCAAAAGTGGGGGATTCGTGAAATTCAAAAGTGGGGGATTCGGGGAACTGCAAGGAAGGAGTGTGGTTTCTACGAAATGGGCTCTCATGCTTTGCCTCTTAAGCTTCTGCGCTGGGCTTCTCTTCACAAATAGGTATCATCTTCTCTGTAATGGTTCAATGAGTTTCTAGGTTTTTCATTGTTTATAGTGGATGTTGATCTTTCAGCTCCCAAAGTTGGGAAATTTTTGGTGTTTCTCGATTTGGGTATACCTGGTTTTGTGGAACTCTACTGATTTTCACATCTTCGTCTCTTTATTTCACTTATTCTTTCTGCTGCTTCTCTGCCAAAGGGCGAGATTGATCTAAGATACTCAACCCTGATTCTGCAGAGTCTAATGAGGAAGCGAATTCTAGGATCAATTTCTAATAGAACAGAACAAAATGAACATGGATAAACTAGCAATGTCTCGTGGACCATATTCCTTACCGGTTATTTGCTTATTTTCATGTTGCTTTTCAAACTTGTTTTTTCCTTAGTTCAAATGTTAACATCAAGATGATGTAATGTTCCTTCTCAATCTCTCTGTGTATTTTTGCTTATGAATCTGTAAATTTTCTTGCAGATTCTGGACTTTACCTGAACTACAAGATACAATACTGCCAAGTAGAATTGAAGATGATAAAACAAAGATAGCTGGAGGTTGCCCTTCAAAATTTGTGAGTTTGCCATCCTGTATTTTCTCTTTACCGCCACCATTCGTTGCATGAAAACTGAACAGTTCATGGTTTGAGTCCATAGATAATGCAAAATCTGCAGTATATTTCACTATGAAGGCACCTATCAAGCATTCAACGTCAGGATCTCATTTATGTATAGAATTTTTCATGCTTTGATTCAGATTATGCATGTGTGCACGGATATAGGATTGAAGTCACTTTACTTTAAACTTCTCTGTATTTAGAATAGATATCTTTGCTTTGGTTATTATGCCATGAAATCTAATTAAGATTGTTCATTTATTGCATTAGATAAACGAGGCTAGAGAGCCCAGAGAATTACTGGGAGAAGCATCAAAATCAAACTACATAATCAAGTAAGTTGAATGAAATATTATAGTACAGTCTAAAATTTCTGCAATTTGGTTGTAAATAATGAGTACTACTATTCTAATATGTACAGTACATTAGATAAAACTATTGCAAACTTGGAAATGGAACTAGCGGCAGCAAGGGCCACACAAGAAACTATACTCAATGGTTCTCCATTATCAGTCGACTTAAAGTCTATGGGGATAGGTGGAAGAAGGAAATATTTAATGGTTGTAGGTATCAATACTGCTTTTAGCAGCCGTAAACGAAGAGATGCAGTTCGTGCAACTTGGATGCCTCAAGGTGATGATTATACCTTCGTTTTCGTAATTATCTCACATCAAATTATAAAACCTGAAAGTAATTTCTTCTGTATTTTTGTGTCTTCAACTTCATTGAAGGTGAAAGAAGAAAGAAGCTCGAGAAAGAAAAGGGCATCATTATTCGCTTTGTGATAGGTCATGGGTATGTTTTACTGTTTAACATCGGTAGCAATAAACTGTTGATTCATTTTTTTTTTTCCCTTTTACATTTCTACTGGTGGATGTGTTGGAAATGGGCTGCATATAGGAAGCTTTTTTTTCTAAATCTCAAGCATGTAGGAAGCTGATGTTCTTTTGATCATGCTGCTTGACATCATATATAGATTATTATTAATTTCATTGGAAATGATGATGGTTGATTTAGATCTCTCTCTCTCTCTCTTTCTCTCTCTCTCTCTCACTCACACCCTTGAGCTAAACCACCTGCTCCACTGCTTGTGCAAGCCTTGCCAGTTTCTTCTGAGTTCTAGTTAATGCTACTAAGGATTGGGGCAAGTGGAATTCATAGCTCCTTCGCCATACAACATTGATTAGGAAGTGAATTAAATATACTTCGAATTTGATTTCACTCTGTCTAAGCGCCCAAAACAATGGGGAAGCATAATAAATGGCCTTCAAGGAAGAAGAAAATGGAGGCTTTATCTTTTTGAAGGGCAGACGAATGTTTTAAATCAAAGGCATGAAATTTTTGAGGTATGCTCACAGACAATTGACAATTTCAGAGAAGTGATTCACTGTTCATGTTATTTTTTCTAACCTATACTGGAATAAGGTCTTTCTAATGATTCTTTGTTAGATTGTTGTCATTTCGTTTCCGTTATATTGACATCAAATAATTTTAAGCTTTATTTTACATGGCTTCACAAAATTCGTCATTTCTATTATTATTAGTGAAAGTTTAAAATGTGATCTCATAAAATCTAAAGAACACATTACTAGCCTGATAAAACTGATTTTAAAACATCTTTCTTTAGGCTTTACTACTAACAGGTTCTAAACATACATGGCCTTTATATTATTAGTTTCAACTAATTGGAGCATTGCCATATAAAAACTTCTTAATTTTTTATCTGAGTCAACATTAAAACCATGTATGTACAAGTTTACTAAAGATTTATTTCCTGAGACCTAGTTTTTTTCTTAATTTTTTGTTAAATTCTTAGACTTTGGCCTGTTCGATACACATGCGATAAGTATCCTTACATAAAAATACATACATAAGTATCAAGCATCAAGTTCAATTTGCACTGCTTTCCATTAGTTTGCATTATCGTTATAACAATCGAGTGTCATATTAAAAAATGTTAAAAGAAGATTTATTTACGAAGAAGAATAGAACATTTCTAGTTGAAGACTGTATTCGTCACTTGATAACTGGAACACTTTTCGAGTTAGAAGATGCATTCTCAAAATTTATATTACATGAATACACTGGTTTAATAGAATCATGCTTTGCCAAACAGTTCAATTTCTGGCGGCATTCTTGACAAAGCGATCGAAGCCGAGGACAGAAAACATGGGGATTTTCTGAGGCTGGTACAAACTTTTCCTACTTTCAGTTTTGCATAAAATTTATATTGTAATCCACAGAATTGGAAATTGCTTCAAGCTTCTTCAAGTATCCAGCACTAATTTTTATTCATAACACATCTTATTGCTCATAGGGTCATGTTGAAGGATACCTAGAGCTTTCAGCCAAGACTAAAGCATATTTTGCCAGTGCTGTCAATACGTGGGATGCAGAATTCTATGTGAAGGTTGATGATGATGTTCATGTAAACATTGGTAACAGCTCAAACTTTGTTACATGAAATCAGATTGATGCTAACATTACCATTTGCTCGTTCAGATAAATCAAAATAGGATTATTTCCTTGTGAAATTTGCGACTTTATCTTAGTACTGTCGCATAAAAGTTTTGACATTCAATTTTCTGTTTCATTTATAGCTTCTTCTTACTTGTGATTATGTAGCTTGATTTTCGGAGAATCTGTTCATAAATTATGTATGCTATGTATGTGTCAATTAATAAACTTTTCTCTTTCCAATATGTTCTACTCCTTGTCAATTAAAATGTTTTCTTGCAATGTCTTGTTTATACCTTCTTGAGAAAGATTCTCAGGAGGTCCATGGGCTAACTTGGCTTGATCGAGGATTGACCCATGCTATTCCTTGATGCTAAGGCTAGTTTCTTCTCCTGAGGCATCATTGCTTGAGGCTTCTTCTTTTGATACTTCATGCCTCGATGTTTCTTTCTTTCATCCTAGTGCTTGTGCATGAACTTATTCGATGATATTTTTGCAAGTGTTGTGGTTGGGTTTTTTGCCCTTCTTTCCTCAAGATGCTCCTACATGGAAAAGATGGTTAGTTTGTGGTAGGAGTTTACTAGGTTTCTGGTCAGCCTTGCCATCTCACAGGCAGTAGTGTTTCTACCATCTTGGTTTGCCAAGTAGATCTACCCTTGATGAAACACCATTTTTGTGCCCTCATGTTGTAGACTCCATCTCTATCATATAGGTAGGATATTCCTAATATCACTTGACGGATCTCAAGCGATACCACCTTGTAGACCACTTCATTGAAATGTTGCTAATTGATGACTAAGCAAAGTTAGAACTGGCTATAGACACTCATCGTTCCTTTCTTCAACCAACGAAATGAGTGAGGTGTCAAATGTGAATTCTATGAAACACTCGTACTTCAAAAAAAATAATGTATATGTATCGAATACCAATATGCCTTATATACATGTTGGTGTATCAGATTATTTTTCTTGCTAGTTCAACTCAGTACAACCCTTTGATAAATAAAAGAAAATAGCTTAAGCTATGTTTTGCACCAGAGTTGAGGTCAGTCATTGAAAACTAGTCTTTTTATATGCCTAACAATCATAAAGCCTCAAAAGAGAGCGAAAACAAAGCATTTCTTGTGCAGCATAATCCTCATAGCCCTAGCTCTTGTAGTTGGTTTTCAAACGCCATCCGGAGGAGACTGTTGTTACTTGCTCCCAACATTAACATCCGACCACCATGAGGATTCAAAGCTCATGTATCTCACTTTCCAAAAAAAGGTGCTTTGTCATGTGATTTTCACCTCTAATATGAAAACATTGTATATTTCTTATATTTATATCTAAATTTAATTATGTTTACTTTGTTTACTAGGTAAATTGCATATAGGTCTCTAACGTGTAGGGTTTTTGTACACTAGTCCATGAATTTTGAATAGTAGCATTAGGTTCCTCAAGTGATTTATTGCAATTTGGTCCTTCTATCACTTACATTATTGCATTCAACTTGGACCATACATCCAAAATGTTAAAATGTGGAGAGACCAAATGACAATAGATTGCTAAACTCAAAATTTAAAATTTGTTGACAACATGCAAAAACCGTAAGACCTTAGGGACCTAAGCACTATAATTCAAAATTTATGGACCGACATATAAAAATACTAGAACCATAGGGACCTAAATGCAATTTACCCTTATTTAATTATGTATTTTGATATATCTAGATCTTGCATTTGTTATATTTGTTGTATCGTCATATTTGTATTGTCATATCAAATCCATATTTCGTAATGTGAAGCTATCTTTAACCTTAGTTGCTAGACGAGTTTGATCGAGATCTAATTTCTTTATGGTGTCATTGGCCACAGTGACATGGACGATCTCTTGTCTGACTTGTATCAATAGAGTCAAGACTTCCTTATGAACACTTATTTTGGAAGACAATCCTATTTATCTCCTTCGGTAGATACATCAAAAATAGTGTTGGGTCCTTTGAGCTTGACCAAGTTAGGTTATACTACTACAGTGGCCAGCTTTCTTTGTCCTTCATTCTAAACTTTTCTAATTACAGTTTTGGATAAAGTTTTCATTAATTGTTATTTGTATGACCAGTGATCTTACAATAGCCATAGTAATGGTTTGCTCTTGAGTCGCTCTTGAGGATCGACTTGGCCTAGTTCTTGAATTGATCCCAATAGACCCCGTCTTCTCTAATCTATCTTCGTTCTGAAGGTGGAATCCCATTATACCATAGCATGACTACTGAGTTTTAGTTAAGTAAAAGTCACCTTCTTGAATGCCTTGTAGCCATAGTGATTGAAATATATCTCCAATTTATCTAATCATGCTTCCAACTTCTTGATATTGATATTTCCATAATAGGCTGGAAGTTCGATTTTGGCCTCCAACATAAAAGGTCTTGGATTTATTTGGGAGAAAGATGGTTGTCTTTGTCAATTTCCTTTCTGGATGTGCTTCCGGCCTCTCACCTCATGCAGTCTTCTTTGCTTGGCTATTTTTGTTGACCACTGAATAGGCGGCCAGTCATTTCGATCCTTGTGTGACTATTGCTGGAGTAAGTGGCCTAAGTGGCTATTTCGGAATTTGATCCTCCTTCAGTGTTGGACATTCGTTTGGATTCTTATCTCTTCTGTCTTTCTAGTTCTTATATCTTCTCTCTTATCTCTGGTTGTTTGAGTGCCCTAACCAGGCCGACCTAACTAAAAGTATTTTACAAGCTCTGGCTTAAACTTCTCTCTAAAAGTATTTTACAAGCTCTGGCTTAAACTTCTCTCCTGAATGTAGGGTTGAGTTCAGGGTTGTGCAACAACAACAACAACAACAACAACAACAACAACCAAGCCTTAATCCCACTAGGTGGGGTCGGCTACATGAATCCTTTGTTTCCATTGCGCTCTATCAGTTACCAAATTCTTATCTAAGTTTAAGTAACTAAGATCACTCCTTATAGTTTCTTGCCATGTCTTCTTTGGTCTCCCTCTTTCTCTTTGTACATGGGCAAAATCCAGTAACTCAATTTTTCTAACTGGAGCTTCAATTGGCCTGCGATTTAGATGTCCAAACCATCGAAGCCGACTTTCTCTAAGTTTATCCTCAATTGGTGCAACACCAACTTTCTTTCGGATATACTCATTTCTCATTCTATCCTTTCGTGTATATCCACACATCCACCTTAACATCCTCATTTCTGCAACATTTATTTTATTTGTATGTTTCTTCTTTGCAGGCCGGCATTCAGCACCATATATCATGAGTTCAGGGTTGTGCAAGAACATAAATTTCTTTGAATCAATTTGGCCTGACCTTCTGCACCAAAGTCCCATGTAAAGTGTGGGGCTTTGGGAGAGAGGTGATGTACGCAGCATTACTGTTACAAACCAAAAGTTTATATTTCTTGAAACCGAGTTCCTTCATATATTGAACGTTTACTCCAAGAATTATTATGATTCAGAAAAGAGCCAAAAAAGTTAGCATGTTGAGAGGCATGTTAGATTGTAAAAGTCAAGACTGCTGCACATTAATTCTGGTTATTTAATTTTGAAACCTTTTGAGTTGAAAACGATTTTTGTTTCTTTTCTGAATGTGAGGTGTTGTGGGTTGATAGCTAATCAATGTTAAATTTGTATCAAACTTTGAAATCAACCCATCAAAGCTTTTACAACTTCTCAAATATCTAATGCATCTCTCTCTTTTTTTTTCTGATAAAAATCTAATGCATCTTTTTGATGTGATAACATCTACCAAATCGCTGCAGCAACTCTCGGAATTACTCTGGCGAAGCACAGGTCAAAGCCTCATGTTTACATTGGATGCATGAAGTCTGGCCCTGTCCTTGCCCAGAAGTAAGCATCAAAATGATGACCGGACCTTCCTCATGATGTTGTTGCTTTCATTATTTCCAATCTCTACTGTGTGTTGTAGGGGCGTGAGGTATCATGAACCTGAGTATTGGAAATTTGGAGAGTATGGAAACAAGTATTTCCGACATGCGACTGGCCAACTCTATGCAATTTCAAGAGACTTGGCTACTTACATATCCATAAACCAGTAATCAGCTCACCTTTTTCTTTTTCTTTCTTTTTTTTTTTTTCAGTTTTTCCATGAGATCATTCAATTACAAAAATGCTCACCTTGCCTCACCTTCGAATCGAGTTTCTATTTATGTGACGAATTTGTCTCTGGCGTCGGAGATTTAAATTTTGCTTAACCGTCTCACTCGGGTTATAGCTTCATATTGCTTCAAAGAAAAACTATGGAAGTGTATAGCTGCTCGGTAGAATCGGCTAAGCCCGATCAATTCTAGATGAATACATTAGGCAAGATGATTCTTGCCTGTGCAGATTTAGGATAGGGTGGATACTGTTGGAAAAATTATGCGTAGTGGAGAACTTAGATGGACAAATTTGTAGTTAGCCAAATAAGACATACTCAAATAAATCCAAGAAATTATGATAGTAAAAAAATAATGCAACCATAAGAACATTTGATTTACATGTTTTGGAAGAATCCTCTTATTTCTATCGAGAGAGCTTTAAGTGAAATCCTACTACATAGCAAATAAATTTTATTCTTCTTCTAGATTTGATGGTGAAATTAGCTTCTAGAATCCTGAAGATCGCTTTTAGATATTTTTCTTCTTTCATATTAAATGATATAATTAGTTCCTAGTCTCCTAGAGCCTTGATGATTACTCGTAGATTTCTATGAAATCACCATTGTAATTGTAGAAGAAGAATCCTGATGAAGATCCAAGTTCTTACAAATCCACCTTCATAGCCAATAAAGAACAAATGAAGATTCCCGTAGTCTTAGTAGTCGGCCCAAGGCGACTAGCCCCTCTTTTAGCGGCTAGTATTCCCAATTTCTCAAAGGTTGATTAGCATATTGTATATAATAAATGTATTTTGTAGCACAAACAAAAATAATAGGAGAATATCTCGTTCTTTCTACATATTCATATTTTTTTATATAAGCTTTGACCAATCAATTGGTAACATGACAATATTCTCATATCAAGTTTAGAGTGGTGTATTACGGGTATGGGTAGGTTGTTGGTTAATCAAGCATAGTATGGTTATCCTTCCCTTATGTCGCCATTAGTGTTGTTTCAAATTCTTACTTAGGCTCTTCATTTAAGTTTTCGATATTGAATTAATAGTTGAATTTTCCTCCATCTCAGGCATGTGTTGCACAAGTATGCAAATGAAGATGTCTCATTGGGAGCATGGTTCATTGGATTGGATGTGGACCATATCGATGATCGCAGGCTTTGTTGTGGTACTCCACCAGGTAATTTTTCCACCTCGGATTAATTCTCACAGCACGAACTTTTTATTTGTGGAAGTTAGGCCTAGGTGCGGGATTGCAACCAATGGTCACATTCAAATTTTACCCCAAGCTTAGGTCTGTTTGTTTGTAAGGTTAAATTTAAGAAGATTAAAATTAAATTTGGATAGAGATATTTTTTTATTAAAAGTTGTGAATAATATGAAATAAAGTTAGTTATTATGTTGGGATATGTGAGGGAAATGATATAAAGTTAGTTATTATGTTGGGATATGTGAGGGATGTGATATATAAAATTAATTATTATGTTGGTAATATGTGTAGGATGTGAAATAAAATTAATTTTTAATATTAAATTTTATGTGTGATATGATACGCCTGATTAAAATTAAATCAGGTTAATTTTAAACACCTAGACAAACAGTTAATCCTTAAATTAACCCGGCCCATTGCAATTCAATATTGTATACTCATTGGATACAAAGTACCAACTACCCAATCCATCCAGTTAGCTTAACATAATGTTCTTACAAGTACCGCCCAAATCCATCCATTACACGTAATTTAACTCGTAATGGTTTCGATGTATTTGGCTACACCGTTTCAGCTGTTCAGAACAGTTTTAACTGAAATTTTGAGCTAAGCAAGAAAAATATATTGCCAAATGCCTTGGCAGTTAACTTGTTAAACTTAGCCTTACAAATTCAACAACCGGATGTCGGTTCGACTAGAATCATATGATTTGTCGGCCTGTTTGGTCCAACACAACCCGACCCAAACAGTTTTAAAATGCTTTGAGGTAGCAAAATTTTTTTTTTTTTTTTTCTAATTTGACTCAAGTACTGGTTGGTTTCTGTCAGACTGTGAATGGAAAGCCCAAGCAGGCAACATCTGCGTTGCTTCATTTGACTGGAGCTGCAGCGGCATTTGCAGATCAGCTGAGAGGATGAAGGAGGTCCATCACCGCTGCGGTGAAGGCGATAATGTTCTCTGGAATGCGAGCTTTTAGCTCGTGGAAGTCGATTTCTACTACGCTGCAAAGCCGGCGATTTCGTCGGTGCCGTCAGCAGGTTGTATGTTCTGCTGATATTGATATAGTGTGCTTGTGATTGATGCAAGAGAGAATGTATGCTTCTGCAAGGGTCCACACATTTTTAATAGCGGTCTTAAAGCAGAAAGAGATTGGATTGAGGAGGGGAGGGATGAGGGGTTTTGAGGTTTATTAATAGCCTCTGTATTCTTTGAAGGTTTATTAATAGGAGGCCATTTTTGTATTACTTTTTTTTTTTTTTTTGTCTTTTTGGCTTCCAGCATGTAATAAGCAGGATAAAATCTCACTTGGTCTTTGGAAGATTGTATTAGCAAAAAAAAATTTCAGTCTACAGTGTAAGAAAATTAATCCAACATTTTCATCCATGAAAAATAGACCATGTAGATGAGATTTTTCCTCTTTGCTCCTCTCTCAGGATAGCGGTTGCTGATGGGCAAAAATTGAAGAATATAAGGAGAGAAAAGGGGATCCAACCTATTCATAATAAAATTCTAATGGACCTCTCTCTCTCATTATGGGTCGCACTTTTTTTTTTATATATTGAAAGGAAAAAGATACAGCTTAGATCAATACATCCCTCTTACACATAAGAGCCTCTTCTCGAACAACATCATATATAAAGCTTGGAATCACCTTTGTCCATGTCAGCTTGGATTTAACGTGAAGCGCATATCGTGCAAGCATATGTGCAGCTCTATTACCTTCTCGATAAATATGAGTTAGAACACAATTATCAAAATATGTCATATGTCTCCTTATATGGTTCAATTTGGGCCCAATGATGGAAAAATCTTCGTTCGTGTCCTGGAGTAATCTAATTGCCTCCGTAGAGTCTCCTTCTAACCATATATCTTTTGCCCCTAGTTTCGTGGCTAGAAGAATAGCTTGCTCAGTGGCCATACACTTTAAATAATTATGGGTCGCACTTTGATTTGGCTTATGCTGACCATCAATTTAAATCATTAATTTAAATAAATGCACACAACTTAAAATAAATTTGATCACACAAAAATATGGCTAAACTTGTAATTGCTTAAATTAACTTCAAACTCATCAACTCAAAATAATAAAACAATTAATGACAGCCCAAAAATGTTAAAACATACAGACAATCAAATGTAGAACTTTGATCCAAAAAGGATACACAACACCCATGAAGATCGTCAACAAGATCAAGATACAAAAAAATCATTGGTGCAACTTGATGTCAAGGCGATGAATTGCTCACTATGTGCACCTGTTACCATCTACTTTTCTGTTGTGTATTGTATAACTATATTTGGGTTAAATTGGATGAGATGCAGTGATACAGAGGTAATTGAACTATATTTTGAGGGTGATGACTTCAACATAGTTGAGATTGACAATGCTTCTTTCTATTTATTTGTTGAATTTGAGGAGCTGAAAATTAAATATTATAGTATGAAGAATGATCATGTGAATGGATTACAATTATTAAGAAAAAACTTAAATATGATTAAAGAAAAATTTAAACTTCAAACTAGAGAAAATGAAATATTACATGAAATTAAAACTAGGAATATATTTGATGACAATAATGAGATTAACTCATTAGATAGAATGTGATCTTTTCTTAAGGAGCATGAAAGTATATATATTCAAAAAAAAAAAAGAAAAAAGAAACGAATGCAAAAGGTAAGGAATGGCGTCTGTTGTTTCACTAATAGGTTGCTAGCAATAGACTCACGTTAACTTCTTACTCTATTTCCGCTGGAGAAAGTGAGAAACCCATAGGAGTAATGGCGGAAGGGGCCGTCAGCTTCCTTTTAGGAGCTCTCGGCGATTTGATTGTCCAAGAAGCGAGCCTCCTCGCCGGCGTCCAGGACCAGGTCGGCGCCCTCCAGGCTGAGCTCGAGTGGTTCCTCTCCTTCCTCCGTGACGCTGACGGCAAACGACACTGCAATCACCACGACCCCTGTTATCACTAATTAATCTATTTTTCCTTAGAGATTTCGGACATCTATCCCGTTAGTTCGGCCTTCCACAAACCTCGACCACGATAAATTGGTACAACAGCTGTCCTTTTTATTGGATACGAGGTTTAAGCTAATCTCCATAACAGCGGACACGACACTTTGCCAGTTCCAGCTGTCGCTATCAGAGCGCTCTATCAGCAAAATTTCCAACTCTCACGTGTCACGAAGTTCAAGATGCTACATGTTCCAACCGCCACAGGTTCCCATGAATTGCAAACATTAGAGGTCGCGTGCCCCACACATTGCTTCTAGCTCCCGCGGTGGCCGACAACGGTGGAGCTGACGATATGGGCTTAGCAGAAAAACAACATTTTCTTTCGAAAAATTCGCTGAACTCCACTACGACCTTCCTATAAATACCTCTAGAAAAGCTGAAGCAAAGGTATGTAATAGCAAAGAGCTTTCTCTGGCTCACTGATTCTCTCTCTTTAATAAGCTCACTTTGTACTGGTCTTTGGAACAAAAAAAAAAGGTTCCTTCTGTTTTTAGTGAAGCCTTTCTCGCCAGTGCTTCAGTGGATGTAGGAAAATTTCTTTTTGGACCACCTTAAGTCCTTATGTGTTTTTCTGGATGATTTGATTCTCACTTAAGCCTTAATCACCAGGCTTAGCTCTCTGCGCACTACTGTCTCTCGGAACTCTTTTTTCCTTACGTCAACATATCTCTAAGGGGCCGTTTGGATAGGTGGATTAGCTGGGTTAACTCAAGTTAACCCAGCTAACCCACCAAACGCTTTATAACGCTTTATCTTAACCCCTGGGTTAACTAACCCAGCGGGCTTCCCTTACCCCGCCTACCCCCGGGGTTAGCTACCCCAGCCGAGATGCAGGGGTAAGGGCGGAGTTGGGGGATCTGCGCTCTCTCTCGCGCGCGAGGCCTGCGCGAGCGGTTGGGTTTTTCGCGCTGCCGGATGATGGCGCCGCTCCAGGCGCGGCGACAGAGGGGATTCCCTGCTCTGAAACGCAGGCCGACGCAGTGCCTCTCCGGCAGCGGAGGCCTTCTGGGTTGGTGACGGTGGGTGCTCTTGGTTTGCGATCTGTTCAGGTAAACATGACTGTCTCCTCTTTGCCTCCCCTAACTGCAAATCTGTCTGCCCATTAGGGCAGATCTGCCAGCTCCTGGGTTTGATGCAGTGGATCCCCTCTGTTTTTCTTATTTTGGTGTTGTTCATCTTCATTATTCCTAGTGTGGTGTTGTTCATCTTAATTATTCTATTTTTTTTACTGTTTTTCTGCAACCGATTTTTCCTCTATTCTTGTGAGGTTTGTCCTTCTTCCGTGGAGTTGCTGCTGCCCATTTTTCGCTGTGGTGTGTTTTCTTGTTTCTGCTTGGAGTTGATGCTGCCCATTCTCTGAACCATTGTTTGTTTTTTTTTCATTTCGTAAATGCTGCAGTGGCCGTGCACCTCTCTAATTTTTTTTCTTGTGGCTGAGGCCTGATTGTGCATTGTGATTCCCTCTGTTTTTCTTGGTGCTGTGCTGTTCATCTTCATTATTCTGCTTTTTCACTGTTTTTCTGCATCCAATTTTTCCTCTGTTCTTGTGAGGTTTGTCCTTCTTCCGTGGAGTTGTTGCTGCCCATTTTTCGCTGTGGTGTGTTTTCTTGTTTCTGCTTGGAGTTG
>KZ451993.1:413800-432140 GCA_002786265.1 Apostasia shenzhenica
TATATATATGTATATGTACGAAAAATATATAGAGAGAGAGCCGGTCTAATTTTAGCTCAATATTGAATTGAAATTTTTCGATTCAATTTCTATTTCATCCAAGAAATGAAAGAGATAAATTCAATTTGATGTCAACCTAAATTAGATCTGGCTTATTTGTTATTAATTCAACTCAATTTGAGTCAAAGTTAATCTAATTTTTGATTAAATTATCAATTTTTAGCCAAATCTTATGTGTAAAGCTATTTATTCATTCAGTTTAATCTAATATTTAAAAATAAAAATAAAAATAATTAAATCACAGTGCAAATAGTTGGAATGAAGTTTATAAATAAAGTTCTAATGAAGTCTTACAATAAACTATTACAAAAATTTAAAATACTAAAACTATTTATATGTATAAACATATTAATAATATCTTTTATTTTTTTAATTGATCTGATTTCAAGCTATGTCAGCTGGCATAGATCCGATCATATGTTGGCTCAAAATTGAATTGATAAATATCTCAAGCTATAAAAATGGCTCGTTCATTCGCTTATTTGGATCGAGTTGAGCTCGATTCATTCCAAAATTCGATTCAACTTTCTAACTTTTTTCAATCTTCCAATAAAATTTATAGCCTTATTAATCATTTTATAGAGGCATCATAACATCTTGTGATCTCATTGTAGAGATATTATTCGCTTTAGTTTTACAGAATTGTGTGCTTGAGTACTTCCCAATAGATC
Source organism: Apostasia shenzhenica (assembly GCA_002786265.1). NCBI lineage: Eukaryota > Viridiplantae > Streptophyta > Magnoliopsida > Asparagales > Orchidaceae > Apostasia > Apostasia shenzhenica. The sequence continues at coordinate 414,532 of KZ451993.1, forward strand.
ACCTATCTCAATACTATTCCAGGCCAAACACACTTAACTATAAATTTTCTCGTCATTAGCCTCATTGATTTATATGGTTCTACCATTTGGGATTACATTATCTACTCATACAACTTAGAATCTTACTCCCAGAATCTAGCTTCCTCCCTTTTCAATGTTGAACGATTTATTCATGTGCCTCTCTCACCACTATTTATTGGTCTAAAAGCTTACTGGAGCCACAATTTAGGACATTACCTAGTGATCACTCTCTGTGCTTTTTGGCCACAAGCATCACAGGTATTGCTATAGTAAATCAGCAATTATTTTTTTCTAATAAAATTAGTAACTATGTTTTGCTCTCTCCGATGAAGTAGCCTTATTTATTATTGAGCTAATTAAGTTATCCCATGCTTTATGGTTAAAAGGTTTTCTTTTTCTTAGTTATATATCCTAGAAAATTCGTTCATATGGTGTTTTTACGAAGACCTTACTTGAAGAAAAAAGGGACTTAGCATTTTTAATAGAGTGCTTAAAGCTGAAAGATATTGGATTTTTTTTTTGAAATGCGAAAAGAAATCCAATAGCTTTCTTTGCAGTTTTGTGATCCTTATTTCAAGTTGCGTTTTCGATCAACTAATGTCTAATGATTGGCTAACAGGATTCTCCGGAGACCTCCTAATAAGCCAACGATTGGCCGATCGCCATCAACCGGTTCTCTGTTCTCCCTTCTCCATCTCTGCTTTTCTTTCTTTCATTTTACACCTCGTTTTCCTCATCTTCTTCTCATTCTTTTCCTTCTCTCCTTCTCACTTCTCCTGTTCTTCTTCCTACTCTTCTTCTTGTTCTTTGCTTGCTAATTCTCTTTCTCCTTCTCTTCCTTCTTCTTCCTCTCTCTCCGCTTGCTCTTACTTCATCCCATCATTCTTCCTCCTCTTCTTCCTCTTTTGCTACTCTTTTTCTTACTGCTCTTCCCATATTTATCTCTCTTCCTTTTTACTCCCACTTTCTTCGTGAATTCATATTATATATAGCAGTTACTATAAAAAATTTTGATGTATTCATATCATATGCAGCAATTACTTTGTCTTAATTAAGTACTTAGTTTATTATTGTCTTAATATTATTTTATATAATCTACATATCATGATATTCTTTTTGACTACTAATTCTATAATCTTATAAAAATTTATTTATAAATATCATTAAATTAAATAATTATTATTTTTAAATAATATAATATAATATCAAGATAATATTGAACCAAACGCTCATAAATTAATTTTGAACCAGTGTAAAAGGTCTACATTGTACATATATTTTTAACATAATTCTCCTCTCCTCATAAATGTATGTTCAAATCAGGTCCAAGTCAGATTGAATCAGAACCCAATTAATTAAATATCAATCTCAGCATTTATTTTAAATTATAAAACTAAATTATAATGAATTTCAAAGAATACTCAAATTTTGAAATCAAATTGTTTTCCTCCCACCAACAAAACAGAATTCCAAACTATGCAAAATACTATATCAAACATAATAGAAGTATTTATATTCTTAATATATATATATAATAAAATAATTTTATACTTATATAATAATTTAAATGTATATATATATTTATATTTATAAATAAAAAATTAAATTTAACTAACGCCGACTTCCCCTTATTCTCATGATTAAATGGTCGAAAACGGCTACGTTGTACCAGAAGGCAATTGCACAAAAAGAAACGAAGAGCTAGTATGAATTATTTAACGGTTAATAGCAATTAAATTCTTCTAGTTTTAGTCGATATACAATTAAATCAATTTAGTTTTAAAATTAGTTAAATTAAATTTTTAATTTTAGATAATTTGTAAAAAAGTTCGTAACTATTAATTCAGAGATCTAACGAATTTAAAACTACATTAATAACTTAAATAAATATAATATCTAATTAAATCTAATAATTAGATAAATATTTTTTATTAGACATATTTATTAATATCGAAAAAATTGTTTGCACTTTATTTCAAATTTAAGGAACTTAACTGATTATAAATTTATAATTTTTTTAATTAATAGGTAAGAAATTAGTTATAATTTAATATATTAAAACTTCTATTCTAGTTTTAACGAACGTCGCCTCGGAAGGTGATTAAAATGTTTTTTTTATTTAATAATAAATAGATAAACTTAATGAATTAAAACTTTTCTTATTCCCTGAACTCCCAATAATAATCGTTACAATTAAGTTTATATTAATTAAATTTATATTCTTAAAATTTTGATTTTATCATTTTGATGATTTTGGTTTTATTTACTAACATTATGTTACGGAAATAAATTATTCTCTGCTTTTGTTTTTTATAACATCCATTGCTCTTATAATATAATTTAAATTAAGAAAAAATTACATGTATACCACTAATATCTATTTATCTTATATATTTAATACTTAAATTTTTAATATTATATATTATCACAAAAATTATATGAAAATTAAATCTTATATATAATTTACACCACATAGTTGTGGCATATATATACATATATACATATATATATAAAATAAATGTAGTGATTTTTGTATATTTTTAATGACTAATATGTATTTTAAAATTATAATTTATTTGTTAATATATAATATTTAAAAATTAAATGTTAAATATATAAAATAATTACATTTTAATAATAGGAAAGTAATTGCACTTTAAACAAATTAATAGAAATAAATTATGCATGAAATGAATTATTCATGAAAGAGCTCCTTCTAGAATAGAATAGATATATAATGGTAGTATAATTTATAATTAATACAACGGAAAGAAAAGAGGCATGGTTATAATTTATAATTAAATATTAAATCAGATAAATTTAGATTATTACATTTGCATTAGTAAATTTTAAAATGCGTATATTAATTTATTAGATTAGATAAGTTTGTTTTAGTAAATTTACTTTGAGCATATGTGAGTTTATATTAATACTGAAAAAAAAGTAATTTTTTTTGGAATATTGAGTAATTCCTGACGTAAGACTTGCTCTTTTTCCTGTTTAGCGCGAGGACCAAAACAGGACTAAAATAGTATTAGTTTAAAAAATAACAATAATAATAATAAATAAATTATTATAATTATTCTACGCAAATTTTAATATTAAAAAATAATATTTTACTTCACATGCTAAATAATTTTTAATAAAAATATAAACTTTATTTCACATCTTAGATCAAAATACTCGATTTGAATATTTTAATCTAGAATGTGAAATAAAGTTGATATTTTTATTTTAAATTATTGAGTATGTAAAGTAAAAAATAATATTTTTAATATTTGAATTTATGTAGAATGATTAAAAAAATTTATTTATTATTATTATTATTATTTAAATTAGTACTATTTTGATCCTATTTTGGTCCTCTCAAACAGGGTTAGAGAAGAAAAATAGATTTGTTTTATTTGAAGAAAAATAATTTTACGTTATTCAGAAATACGGCATTTCTTTGTGATATAATTTTTTTTTATCGGTACAAATTCCGGCGGCCTGAAAAATGAATAAATCAATCAAAAAATGTCAAAATATATATAACTTTTTAGCATTTTATTTGAATTTTAATTTATTTTAATTAATTTACATAAATAACACTTTAATTACAAAAAATAAAATATTTCATAATTAAAAATGAAATATTATTTATTATATTTTCTTGAAACTCATGCTATTATGTATATCACAACTTCAAAATAAAGACTTTCATCTTATTATATTAAATTTAAAGTAAATTTTATATATACAACTGTTTTATATAAATTATAGGTTAAAATAAAGTTTAAAATTTAAAGTATGAAATCTGTAATTTTATAAAATTTTGGTGTTATTTATATAGTGTTTATTTTAAATGATAAAGTATGTAATTTTTTATAATTAAAGTGTTTTTGATATAAATCTCCTTTTTTTTGATGTGATAAAAAATTTGATCTAAATTATAAATTTGGTGAAAAAAATGTTGGGAGGGGAAAAAATAGACTGTTCAAAAGATTCAAAACAGGTCTCGTTGCCAAAATGTAAATTTAATGTTGCTTGATTTATTAAATAATTAACTATAAAATTTAATTTAAAATTTTGGGTAAATTGCATCTAGACCTCTATGTATTTTGTGTTGATGTTAAGGTTTTGAGAATAGTTCTCATTATAATTTAATTTTTTTTATTTAAAATTTTTGTTAGTGCAAAGTATTATCCACTAAATTTATTCTAACATACTTCTATCATCAATATAACAGATATTATTGCACAGAGTTATAGAAATAAGTGTGAATAATAAACAAAAAATAATTTATTTAGTTTACTATTTAGAAGAAAGACTCTTATTTTTGTATTTTATTTATATTTTTCTCTAAATAAATAAAAGCAATTGATTATATGCACGTGATGAGTAAGATCGTAGAAAGAACTTCTTAATTTATACCAAGAGGCCCTTTTACAACTTATCTTAAATTTTAATTTGGATGCAAAAGTTTTGCATGTACATATTATTTATATATTTAACAACCAAAGTTTTTCGATTTATATGCACCATGTATACTTAAAATTGTTCAAACTATAATGTAATAATATATTTTTTTATTATCGTTACCACTTTCACCTATATTTTCTATTGATATTTATCTATGATATGAACTATCAGAATAGTAAAGAACAAGATCATAAATATAAGGGAGAAAAAAATGTAATAGAAATAAATATTTTAGTGTATTTTAAATAAATAAATATATATAATTAATAAGAGAAATTATACATGTATATATACATGTATAGCTAAATGCATGCCACCGCCTCATAATGATAGTAGGTGAAGTAAAATTTGTACTAGGAATATAAATGAATTGTATCACGAAAATTCATTTAAAAAACGAGATCAAAATTGAATATTTTAGTCTAATATGTAAAATAAAATTAATATTTTTATTAAAAATTATTTAGTATATAAAATAAAATAATATCTTTTATATCAGAATTTGTGTAGAATAATTTAATTTAATTTTTTTATTATTATTACTGTTTTTAAAGTTAGTACTATTTTAATCCTGATTTTGATCTTCACATCAAACAAGTTCTTAGAGTTTGGTCTTGAACTTATTTTAAACTTATTTAAATTTAGCTCATGAACATATTTTATATATATATTTGCTTTGCTCTTGTTTGATTTTTGAACAAGTTTATATGCAATTGAGTTCACCAACATAAAAGCTACCTATAAATAAGCTCTTATTAAGAATATTAATATATTCATTATTTTATGAACAAAACAATCGTCATGTTAATTCATAATTTATGAATTTGTTTCGAGCTTGGCTCACGAGTATGGAGACAAGTTTGTGCTTCATTCATGTTTGGTTCGCAAACAAGCACACTAATTAATTTTTCGTGGAGTTAACTTGAATATATTTTGAATTTATGAACATAAAAAATATAAAGTGCTTTTTGAAAACACTAATGTATTAATGAATAAGCTCATCATAATACTAATTCAAAATTTATAAATTTTTTTATTAATAAATAAGATATACTAAATATCTAAATTGGCCATCATAGAGCCCTAGGCCTGTTTGGCGCGAGGTCCAAATAAGGACCAAAATAATACTAATTTAAAAAATAACAATAATAATAATAAATAAATTTTTTAATCATTCTACACAAATTATAATATAAAAAAATATTATTTTACTTCACATACTCAATAATTTTCAATAAAAATATATACTTTATTTCACATCTTAAATCAAAATAATCGAATCGAGTATTTTGGTCTAGAATGTAAAACAAAATTAAGTTTTTTTATTAAAATTATTGAGTATGTGAAATAAAATAATATTTTTTTATATTAAAATTTATGTAAAATGATTAAAAAAATTTATTTATTATTATTATTATTATTATTATTTAAATTAGTATCATTTTAATCCTGATTTAATCCTCGCACCAAACAGAGCCAAAGAGCATAATGTCGATCAAGCCTTACAAAGTTATAATGAAGCATATTCATAATCTTAATATTTATAATTAATGTATATATATATAATATATATATATATATATATTAATGAATGGAATACTATTATTCATTCACTTACCAGCCAAACTTTTAAAGTTATATTTAAATTTACTCAAACAAAGATGAGCTTTTAATGAACTGACCATCAAGCTATTCACCAAACATATATTTCATTTATATCAAGCCAGCCATACGTTGTACTTCCCAAACATCCCCGGCTCAATTAAATTCAATTATTATTTTTTTTGAAGCATTTACATACATATTTCTTAATTATTTATAATTACATATTAAATTTTTATTTACTTATTTTACAATTTATTCTCTAAATTTTTTAAAAATAAAAATTAGTGACGTATATGTATTCAAAAATATATTTATAAAATTATATATATATATTAATGATAATTATAAATTGTTAAATAATTATAATTAGTAAAAAATATTTTTTAAAATTTTTTAAAATATATAAATTTGTTATTTTTGAAAGATGGAGGACTTAAGTTGTAAACTAAAAAAAATGAGAGGTTTAATTTATTATTGAAAAAAATTTAAGAACTGCATAAATAAATCTCTCCTTTATCTAAACCTTTTTAACATAGGAAAATGGAAAATTTTATAAGCTCAAGAAAATTTCACATTTAACACAATCACAATCCTTATTAATGGACAGGCATTTTATCAACGTTATCTTTTGTGTTATATTTTTTACATATTTAATAAATATTTAAGTATTAAAATATGAATATCAAAATTTTATCATTTTTAAGAACTAGTTACTATATAATATTTTTTATAGAGATTTGTGTTGTATTCATCTTTTTTGTGTCATTTATCCTTTTGGTGTCTAGATCAAGCAATTATATTCAATGAACATGATTTTTTTCAAAAGTTAACACAAAAAATTTAATTTTTGTGGCAATTTGGTAACTTATAAATGGGAACTAAATTGGCCCTTTTTTATCATATTAATCATTATCTAATTTAATAATTTTGATATTAATTTAATTTCATCAATCATTAATTTATTAATAACAAATAAATATCAAACTAAGTTTAAAAAATAATTATTTGAGTACTTTTAAGATAATATTATTATAATCAATACCTCAAATTTTCAGTTAATTTCATGTTAGTTTGGCAAGTAAAAAAATGACAAAATTACACTACTTTTGCAAAAAAAAATTATAAAAAATAATCCATACATATATTTTTTATTTGATGATTATATATATATATATATGAAATTGTATTTTATATTTGAAATCATATTTTAATATTATTTATGTAAATAAAATCATACTCTAATTGTATTTATAGAGTTAAAATAGCATCCAAATATAATTATATCTATATCTTAAATTGTAGTCTCATAATTAATTAATACAATTGAGTTCACATAGTTGAAATTATATTTAAATATAATTTATACAGTTAAAATTTTATCTGAATATATTATGAAAGTTTAATTTTTACTCATATACAATGGTTCAGTTTGAAATTTCATGAGCCAAATTATATTTGAATATAATTAATATAATTGAATTAAAAATCACACACCTGAACTTTATTTAAATATATGTTTGAAAGAAGAAATCATATACAAATATAATTTTGCAAGGTAAAATTTATAAATATTATTTAAATTGTATTTGAATATTAATATAAATAAATTTATAATATATAATTAAAATTATATTCAGATATATTTTTAAAAAAATATTGGGACTGTGCAGGCCTTAAAATCATGTTCAAATACTATTTTAAAAATAACTTCGGATAATTACGTACATAACACTTTATATTTTCATAATTACGTGTATCACACCCATTTTAAAAATATTACACTGCAGGTTTAGAAAAAGTATATGAAGTGTAATTTTTAGGTATGTGACATATAATTTTTAAAAAGAAATAATTACCTATATGTCACATAATTTAGCTTTATTTATGTCTTACCCATCTATTATTAATTAATTACACTATGCATACTCAAAATATTACAAAATCTTATATATACACATTTGAGTTAAAACTTAATCAAAATCTATTTGAAAAAAAAATATTCTGTTAGTAGATCATTAAAATTATATTTTTACTCTTAATAATATTTTTTTTTCTTCCTCAATACCATACTAAAGCGCTGATTTGTCCTAAAATCAATTCACGTTGTGAATGTCTTCTTCCTTTGCCGCCACCTAAACATTAAGATTTTAGGATTTTCACTCAAAATATATTTAAATATCCTTAAAATAATATGACAAACGGCTCAGATTTTTTGTAATTTAATTATAATAGAAATAAGTTAAAATGTGTGTATGTAAGATTTTATAATATTTCGAGTGTGCATAGCGTAATTAATTAAGAATAGATGGGTAAGGTATAAATAAAACTAAATTGTGTGGCATATAGGTAATTATTCTTTAAAAAAATGATATATAAATATGATGATATGAAGTATTATGTACGTAAATATCAAAAACTTTATGCCAATTTCATATTTAAACATAAATGATATTTTACATTAAACATGTACACCAAATTTATTATAAAAAAAAAAACGTGGGCCGCACTGAATTTTGCATGCGTGCAAGGTAATGACTCACAATTTTATCTGGGTTTTGACTTCATAACGAATAGAACAGCTGCATTTTGACATTATAATTTTAATTTTTTAAAGTTAATTTTATTATTATATATATAATTTTTTTCATGGTATTTACTTGGGAATTCTACAATTCACTTTTCTTTTAAACAACTTTTACTATCAAATTGAAATATAATGTCAATAAATTTTTGATAAATATTTAACAACTAATTTAATAATAAAAAAATTATTAAAATTTATGAATAATTCAATCGAGGCCTTTGAGGTAGCTACATGATTCTATGCAGGTGTACGAAAATAAAAATATGCCATCTAAGTTCCTCATTCTAAAAACATTTTTTGCACAAGTCTTTTTCTACGGATTATTTTTCGCACGTTAAAATTACTATTATAGATTAGAATATAAAAAAATATAAGTTAAAGTTAGAATAGTAATTAAAATTACTTAAATATTTTTATAATTCTTAAATATGTATTTTTAATTTTCTTAAAATAACAACTAATATTCAAATTTAACTAAATTCGTTAAAAAGGACCCATGCGAAAAAACTTTTGTGCAGAAAAGACTTAGATAGTATATTTTTATTTTTATAAATCTACATAAAATCTAGGTTATATCTTAGGGTCCGAATAGAATTATCCCTAAAAGAAAAATATAAATTAATAAAATTAAAATTATGTTAATTCTTTTATAAAATAAAATATAAGAATTTAGGAAATTTTTAAAGGGTTAAAATACTTTAAAAAAATATAATAAAGAATTTTAAATTACTATGAGAAAGATGCTGTTTAATGCTCAGAAAAGTGAGTATTGTGAAGAGTGAAAGAAACGTAATGCCTTTCGCAAAAGTTGTACATTAATCTTGCGACTTCTGTAGAATTGGTGGGTGACTTTTCCCTTGTCATTTTTTGGAAGAATTCTTTTTGCTAATTATGAACTAAAAATATTTAATTAATTAATTAATTAATTAGACATAATAGTTTAATTAAAAATTTGATTGATCCGTGATTCAATCACGCATAGGAAAATTATTGGGCTCAGAAAACTCACTACAAAGAATTGTTTGACGTCTAGCGGCTGAGCCCATTGCGAGCACGGAACAACAAACTGAATAGAAATATTGTTGCACGTAACTTTTGCTTTGTATTAACTTACTTTTGTTTTGTATTACATTATTTGAGTTTATGATGCACAAAATATTGCACATATAAAGCCAAAATTGTGTGAGCAAAGATATGCTTATGTGAAGCAACAAATATTGTTATATAAAGCAAAAATCTAATTATATAAGGCAACAAATTATCTTGTATTTATATGGCAATTTCTACTATGCATATAAGCATATTTCTTTTTCATATAGTAGTATTTTTGCTTTTTATAGACAGTTTTTGATTTCTTATACGCAACTTATGCATATATGAAGCCGAAAATGGTCAATACGATGTGAATATATATATATATATATATCCAATGTAAAGAAAAAAAATTAAAATTACAGTATTTCTGCACTACTTTCAAGCTATTAGGTGTTGTGCACCCACAATGCATATTGCGTACGCAACTAGCAAGCCTTGTTGGATTTTAGATGCCTCTCATACGATATTATTATTTGACTTTTTCTCATGCAATATTTCTTTTTGGTTCTCACAAATGTCGACTTCTGGTGTAGTATGGCGTCCCTAGCTGTCACACTAAAATTTATCTAAGTTAGGGGAGAAGGAAGATTAATTCAACAGCGGAAGAAAACTAAATATATCAAAAGCTACTACAAGAGTTCACATATCTATAACTTAGAACAGAATTAAATATTCAACTAAAGCAAATGACGCAGAACTATTATAGTCTCAACTGAATACATAAGTAAATAGTCACTCTCTAGAAAATAAGGTAATAAACTAATTTTTCTCTTGACCGGCATTCTCCACATTCCCGTGATCAAGTGCTCTAGTACCTGCCACGTTAGTGACAGAGTTTGTTAGAACAGACTTGTAGGTTGTACACTAACAAAGCCTTTAAATAAAAATATTAAACAATAATAATAATAGCATATTAACATGATGTAATAAGAATAACAAACAATTAAACATATATAACATAGTTTTTAATTAAGCATGCATGTATGATAAAAAGATGGAATAACACAGTATAAACGATAATTATTAAACAAACATAACATATCTTGCATAGCAATTACAACATCAGCATATAAACAAAAATGATAAAATAAAATAAATAATGAGCAAATTTCTTTTTATTACTTTCACTTTTATCTTTTGGGCCCGTGATTTCTCATACTACGCCCCAGCTGCCTTTTACATCTTTGGGGATCGTCACCCCTCATGAATAGCCCTCTGCGGGCATATCCAATGGACGCCGTCACGCCAAATATCATGTGAGGACCTCTAGTAGACACGTATCCACAGCAGACACGTATCTGCTTTGGGGATCGTCACCCCCCATGACAGTCGGAAACTGCCTATGGACGTCGTCGCGCCAAATACCATATCATATGCTCGAGCTAAGGCAGGTGCGTAATCCCACAGAAATCACATTTAATTTTAATCCATTGTCGCATTTAAAAAATTTTGTATTATAATTTATTAAATTGGCAAGTTCATACACTTGCTCAAATATTAACTAATTTTATCGAGTGTGATGACTAGTTTGTGCACTTATTTACCCACGCAAGTCCGTACACTTGCCCTTCTAGTGGGTGTGACAATCTTAAATGATTATATGTTTGCAATTAAATAGTTATAACTCAATTCAAATTCCAATTAGAATTCAAAACACCCTTGAAATTCATAACTTGATCAATCCTCTAAATTAAAGTAATCACAAATTCTAACATCATATCAAACAGGGGAGCGATAATATATGGAACATCAATTATTTATCAAATAATTATTTCCTTTTATTTGCTACAGGGAATATGAAAATAAAGTATAGAACATATTAACAGCAAACATGATCATAAATTATCAAAGATTATTGCATCACATCAAATATTTGAATGAACATAAATCAAGCATGAACTATTTATTGAGTAATTTAAGCAAATTAAATTTTTCTGCTGCTGACAAATAAAAAAAATGCAATGAATTACATGTTAATTAATGACACAATTTCATGGACATATATAGGATGACTGAAGCCGAATCATAAAGAAATGAATATAAATTATAAGAGAAATTCTTGATTAAATGTATAAAATATTAATTTTCAATAAATATATTCAATTTGATAATAGAATTAAAATTTTATCTAGCCAAGTTAGGGTAAAACCTACCTTGAATTGTGACATATAAGAATTTGAGATGAAATAATACAAAAAACAAATGGAAAGAATATATTACTTTCTGGCGTCCGGAAAACCGGGTCGTCACATGTAGTCATCCATGATAGTTTTCTAAGAGTTTCTATAATTTTTTTGATAGTTCCTGGAGGACTCACTAGATTTCTTATAAATTTATTTTGCTATTTAAGGAAACGCTTTTGTTTTCTGTGAGTTTCTTTTCAATATTTCTGATTGATTCATTTTTCTTCTCTCGACTTGCACTTCTTTACTATCAAAGTGGGTTTGACTTCCTGTGTTTTCCTTTTCCAGTCTTCTCATAGCTCTTCTAAAATGTAAATACCTTCTTTTATCTCACGACTTATATTGTGACTCATCCAATATATATCCGATTGAATGTTTAGGTTTATGGCCTCCACAATTAAGAACACAATATGATTTGTAGGAATATTCTCTCTTAGGATGTATCTCTACATTTTTTGGGATGTAGCCTCCTCTTATAATTATAAGGATTAGTCACTTCTAAATTTTTTAGCTAAAACAATTAAGTTTTTATCCTACTAGATAGGGTTGGCTAGTTAAATGAATCTTACATTCTATTAGCTAACAAATTCTCATTTAATTTTAATCGTATAAAATCATTCCTCCCAAAATGTTGGTCGAAGTTAAATGTAATAGAAGCCTCAATGTTATATATATATATATACTTCAATAAAACTCAAGCCATAGGTTGTCTTAAGAGATGGACCACAGCACTTAATTCAATTATTTTTTTTTGTAACGCTATCTAATTAATGATAGAAACAAACAAATATAAATCTTATAACCTTCAAAAAACCACGCGCTAATATTGGATATATAATTTATGGGCCTAATACAAAATATTTCATTCAATTTATCAAATACTTTGAGATTTACGTATAGATCATTCATATTTTTTAAATGAATAATTATGTATATAACACCCCATATTACCATAATTACGTATATCATACTCATTTCAAAAATTACACTGCAGTTTTAAAAAAAAAATGTGAGGTATAATTTTTAGGTGTATGGCGTGTAATTTTTTAAAAAAAATATTTGATATGTAAATATGATGATATAAAGTATTATGTATGTAAATATCTCTTTTTTAAAGTGTATCTATTTGTGTATAACAAATCGTATAAAAAAAATATAATACAACTGACTTAGGAGTGTTTGTAATATTAATAACTTAAAAGACCTATTAGGACTTTCTTTATGCAGAAAATTTTAATTCGATCAAACATCGAATTGAAATCATGGATCTTTGAACTAATCAATCTCACAAATCATATAATTTAAAAACATACCCGAATTTACCGATGTAGAAGCCTTCCCAAAGAAGAGCTTTAAAATCAAATAAGTTTTCTTCTCTTGTATCCCACCTCTACTTTATACATCGATTAGATAGATCATCGTGTGTCCAATATGGGCAGAAAGGAGACCTATTTATAAAGGGATTCAATAAATTATGTACATCTATTAAGTAGGTGATCGAATGAATGGGATTTGTCTCTACTATTAACTATTTTTATAGATAAGATCGTATTAATAAACTTATCATATTTTTAAGGCCATTTGAATTAATCAAATTAATTTAAATTTTGATGGCCACATAATGATAATATTCAAATCTTAATAATTACCCAGTAATTAATTTAAATATTAAAAAGATATTATCTAACAAGATCATCTAATATAATTTCATATATTGTCATTATTAAGTAGACTTAATGCATCATTGTTGAGTCTCAAATTTTGAAGAGAAATGCATAACATCTTCATTAGTAAGTAAATATTAATGCAAAATTTATTAAATAAATATATTAAAAAAAGACACAATTGATAGGGATATACTTGTAATATGAAAAACTTGAAAGACCATCTCAATTAAGTTCACATGTAAGGGTGTTAATATGGACCGTAAATCAAAAATCGATCAAAAATTAAATTAATTTTAGATCTAATTGAAATCGAGTCGATCTAAACAAGCCGACTAACAAACTAAAAATTAGGCTCGGTAATGATTTTGAGTCGATTTTGAGCTGGGTAGGCTCGACTCGATCCAGCTCGAAATCGGCTCGAATTAAAATACATATTATATATATAATATATTAAATATAATATATATATATATATATAATTATAAACCGAGTCGGATCAAGTCGAGCCTACTCTGATAAAGATCGGCTAAAAAAAATTGAGATTTCATTATTTCAAGCCATAAGAAAATGATTCGAAATCGGCTCGAAGTTGATTGGAATCGACTCGAGCCAACTCGAAGTCAAACCCAATCGACTTCGAGCTGATTTCAAGTCCAACGAAATGTGATCGATTCGATTTCAAACAGGTATTGATTTGGCTCGAAATCAGATTGATAACAGGCCTGTTCGCATATTGCCATTATCAAACAGGCCTCTCAATTTTATTTGAAACTAGAGATATAATATAAAAGACTAACGTTATCTAAATTTTCAATTAATTTAAAATTAGCTCGATGTATATATATATATATATATGAATAATAACATGTTTAAACTTTTTAGTAAATATTCATGTCATTTAATCAATAAATAGTCTGTGATGATTTATATAAAAAAATTATATAAAACAGAATCAATTTTAAAATAAAACTAGCAATTAGATTCGATTTACATGATCTAATTTAACAATGAAACTAATAATAATTAGATTGGAAATTAATTAAAAATTTATTCAAACTAAACTCAACCAAATTATGAAAAGTTTTTATTATCAAAAAAAAAAAAAAAGTGGAAAGTACAAATTTGAGCTGTAACCTGTTCTCACGAATTAGACTCGTCGGCTCGTCGCTGGCCATAAACTTACGGGGACCACAAGCATTTTAATGACTTTGAAAATTTGATAATAATAATAATAATACTAAAAAAACTTTGACTATTGAAGGTATCCCACATTTTATAGCCCATATGCAAAAAAATGAAAAATATTACACGTTAATAAATTAAATATTTATAATTTAAGTTTTAAATTTACTGAATTATTCAATAAAATTGAATTTAATTTATTAAATAATTCAATGAATTAAAATTTTAAATATTTAATTAATTTATTTAAAATTAATCAATTATTAAAACTGTATAGTAAACTTAAAAAAGAGTGTTATAAATTATAATGTAATTTTACCAAATTCCCATTTTCATTTGCCTTTTCTAATATTAGAGATATATGCATACATATATATATATTAATGGTAAATTACACTTAGGACTTTGAGTTTAAAGCATATTATTATGTTCATATGTTCATATTTTTAAAATTTTAAAATGTAGGTTCCTAAATTTTACTATAATCATCAAAAAAGTCATTTTATTTTTTTTTTAAAATCGCTATTCTACTCCTCCCCCTCTTTTCCGTGTCTTTTACTCTCTCTCCAGTCAAATCGTTGCATATTTCTGACAGAATATTTCCCTACATATAAAAAATTTTACCGTTATTGCATCTGTGATAGGACAGGTCTAAGCGGAACATGTGGTGTCGTTGTACATGCTCTCAACCCACTAACTAGTAGATCATTTCCTCCATTACATGTGTTATAACACCAATTTCGCTCTAGCAATTACGGACAAATATTTAACATGTTCCCATCAGCTTGTATCAAGAATGTCTATAAAAATCTCCCTTCCATTACTTGGAATGAGAGGAAAGCTTGGCATAAAAGGAGAAAAGTTTTAGCTAATTCCGAAGCCAGATGAGTGATACCTTGTAATAGAAAAAAAATCTTGAAACTCACCCTTTGGTAAACTCCTCTTCTTCATGTTAGTGAAATCCTTCTTTTGACCTGACTAGTAAATGTAGGAGGACCTCTCTATACCACCTTAAATCAATATCTCATTCTCTTATCTTCTTTATAAATCACATAGCAATTTCATTTTTCTTCGAACTCTTCCTTCAAAGTTGATTTTCATCATCAATAATATGCGGTACTGGTCTTATTTTGTAGTTTATAGAATTTCATTTCTTTATTTTCAATTTGTTTCTAGTTTCAGATAGCATTGTAATAAAGACTTTGGGAAAAATGATGGAATTTAAATGAAGGGGTGATCGATACTAGATTTCTGGTATTGTGTTGAAAAGGGGGGAGAAAATGCCTCGGGGATCTGCAGCCACGATGTTCAGAATATAGGAGTAGAGTGGTCCAGAGACATCTAGAAAAATGCAAGATTTAAAGTGGTTTAGGGATAGGTTCCCCTATGTCTACCGAGAAGTCAGAGAAAGAAGGCTTCACTAGTGCTGAGAAAAGAGATTTGGTCAAGAAACCAGTATAAGAAGAAAACAAAGAATACAGATTCAGTCTGTTCATCGATCCCCCTTCTAGAGCTTTATCCAGAGGTACTTATAGACGAGCCATAATAGAATACAGTGAGTTTTCGAGCCAAAATATTATAATTGTTGGCTTCATACCATTGAGCCCATACTTGTCAGCCCCGAGAAGATTGTTTATAATAGTGAGAGCTTGCGGGCTCTCAATCTACGTGACTGACGGGAATATGCACTGAAAACCATGCTAGCGTGACAAACTCCACTAGGCTGAGGTGGCGACAGCTGTGGGTGAACGAGTATCGTGGCCTAATGTTGCTGAGAGAACTTGCGGATGGTTAAGCACAGCGGCCGAAGGTTGGCCTTGATTGCGCGGGCAGTTCAGCATGAGGCGTTCGTCAACGACAGTTCGACAAGTGCCTTTCATCTTCCGTCAGCCGCCGAATTCTCTTTGAGCTCTTGCTACGTAAGCTTCCACGTGTACGCTCTAGATGTGCTGGCGCGGATCTAGGTACAATAACTTCCAACGCATAATTTCTATTTTTTTTGAAACTTTAAATGTATGATTTATTTTTTTATGGAATTTAAATTATAATATCACTGGTGTACATAGTTTTACTTCTACGTTTCAACACGTTTGACAAAGCTATTGCTTTCATTTGCAATTTGTCCACGAGGACAACGACATTGTTAATGTTTCACTTTAAATTTATGTGCGATGATTGACAAGGAGAAGTTGAAGATTAAAGATCGCATTCATGAAAAGTGAAAGGGGAGAAAAAGTTGAAGTTGACCAATGAGAGATATATTATTGTACATTCCCCTAAAAAAAAAGAAATCTACAAACTACATTTTAATTATCTCCATTTTTATAGATACCTTTCAAAACCTTCTATCTCAATCAAAGCAAGCTGCCAATTAACAGAGCCAATCACTGATTAGCAACAAGCAACATACTTGCGGCGAAAAGTCATAGATAACAACCAATTGGCGATCGAGAGGCGTGCGATTACAACAACTTGAGATTGAATTATGTCAACGTTGCGACTAACTATTGAAGTTACCAATTCATTAACAGTGGTTTGGTCAACACATTTGAATATTGTCAAGCATTTGCAAAATTATCTTTAATATGCATGTGTGTTTATGATCTATCACAAATATTGGCGACTCTGCCATCACTATTGCGGACCTTCACCGGACAGCCAGAGGACACCCTCCCGACAAGACCATGGCCCAGATCGCCAATCTTTTTTGCGCCTTTAAGGCGTACAAGATATCTCATGTATACAGAGCCGCTAATAGAGCGGCAGATTTTGTAGCTTCCTTTTCTTGTTTAGATGATTTAGAGTGGCGTA
>KZ451993.1:435915-455933 GCA_002786265.1 Apostasia shenzhenica
CATGGTTCTAGTTTAAATAATAATAATAATAATAATAAAAAATAAATTTTTCATACTATTCTACACAAATTTTAATATAAAAAAATATTATTTTACTTTACATACTCAACAATTTAAAATAAAAATATCAATTTTATTTCACATTCTAGACTAAAATATTTGAATCGAATATTTTGATCTAAAATGTGAAATAAAGTTTATATTTTTATTAAAAATTATTGAGTATGTGAAGTAAAATATTATTTTTTATATTAAAATTTGTATAAAATAATTTAAATTTTTTATTTATTATTATTATTATTGTTTTTTAAATTAATACTATTTTAGTCCTGATTTTGGTCCTCGCGCCAAACAGGTTAAGGTTCAATTGAGAGAAGTGATTTTTAATCATAATTGAGCTTGAAAAACAGAACTTGAACAAACTATGTCTAGCCAAGGCCTTAACCTCTGTTTGGTTGAAGGTCAGTATGGTCGTGCATGAAGGTCAGTATGGTCGTGCATGGTCATTATTAAAATAAAATAAAATAAAATAAAATAATTTTTTTTCTTAATATATATATTTTAATATAAAAAATTTATTTTATATCATATTCTATATATTTCTTAATACATTAATTTCGTATTCTATACGATATAAAAAAAATTATAGCCAATTAAAATAATCTCCAACAAAACATAAATTTAAGAAAGAAATAAATGATAATGACCAGCATAATGTGAGTCTTGCACCTCACATTAGGTCCTGTTTGACAATGAGCTAAAAATCATAGCTAAAATTAGTCACGGTCAAAATCTTAAATTTGTTTTAAAAAAATTTAAAAAATTATTTTATATCTCATCTCACACAAATTCCAACATTAAACAATCACTTTATTTCACATCCAACACAATTCTCAATAAATCAATCAATTTTATTTCATATCTTACACAATTTTTAATATAACTAACTTACTTTATTTCACATCATACATATTTTTCAAAAATAACTAAAAATTTCAATCAAATCTTTTTTTTTTTTCTTATTACCAAACAGAGCTTAAAATACTTAAAGAGATCATTCAAAGTGGAAGTTATGGTATAAGAGTAGTATGGTGAAGCAACTTTAGAGGTAGATATGACGTTAACTCTATTGAGGCAAATTAAATAAAATATTAGTATAACTCTGGTTAGCTAACTGTACTCTCATATGAACATATTCTTCATATTAAAATCCTTCTTTTTCTATCAACAATCTCTGTGGGACCTCATTTAGCAACATCCAATTTGGGCACACCAAATATATATATTATATATAAATATAAAAAATAACAATAGCTAAAGAACAGTGTAACCATAAAAACATCAGAATTATATATGTAGTTCAAAGGGACCCTCTTATATTTACGAGTAGAACACAAAGAGAATTTATTACGTAGAAAAATAAATAGAAAGAAATTTCTACACCAATCATCTAGTTCTCGATCTCAAATGAAGTATAAAAACTAGATCTTGTACTTCTTACAGATTAAACAATCCAATTACTCCGTAAGTCTCCTCTCACTTTTGTCTCCAGGCTCCTACGAAATTACCTACAAAGCCGACAAAGAACCAAAAGAAAATGTGGCCAAATACCATCTAAAATTAATTAAATAGCTTAAGCCGTAGGATTATATAAAAAGCATCACGGGCCTTGATCATGGGTCTTAATTAATCAAATCATATTTCAACAATTGCCATTTTGATCTTAATTAAGAATTACAGCCTCAATCATCGAATCATTTTCTTAATTTAATATATCATTCTAATTTATTATTGTCTCTTTCTTTTTACGGAATATCCATATAAATTTAGCTTCATCCAATTAATATATCATTGTTATCTTAATGTTATACTATATAATCTAAATGTAATGACATCTAGATATTATCTTTTGACTAATAATTTTATAATCTAATAGAAATTTTTTTATAGATATCATTAAATTAAACTATTACTTTTTCTACATAACATAATATAACATTAAGATAATATTGAACTGAATAACTCTCTAATAATTATCAGATCGATGATCAAATAAAATATATATCAGATCGAATATTTTCTTCTGACAGGAAGACATCATATTCATAAATATTTGCATATTAGTTTATCTGTCAGAGAAAGTTGATAGTGCTTGTGCTTTCATTTTGATGGGCATTTCATAACACACAAAGTTTTAAATATTATATTATTATTTAAATATATATTATTTTATAATTCAAATTTTAGAAAGTAATTATATATAGATAATATTTAATTTTTATTAACACATAAATAATTGTGAATTGTCCCTTTCATTTATTGTTTGAATACCTCAATTATAAAATCTGCAGTTGGACCACGGAACTATTGAGGGACTTTGGCTGGAGTGGCAAAATGGGGTTGACGTTAAGTTTGAACTTAAAATAGACCCAGCTTCATTAATAAATTAGTTGAGTTGGCCCGATTGTTTGAAGAAAATTTAATAAACGAGTGACCCGAATTTAACCGGAGCTCAACTCATTTAATGAATCGATCAAATCTCATGACTCGTACTCGGAATTATTGAGTTAGGTTGTGGTCAGGTTTTTGGGTTGAGTTATATATTATCACTCGTAAATGTTGGTGGAGAAGAGATTAAAAGGGTATTTGATTTAATGTTATCTTAATGCTAACGTCATACTTATTATATTGAAAAAAATAATTATTTAATTTAATGATACGTGTAGATAATTTAGTAAAAAAATATGAAATTATTACTCAAAAATGATACATAGGTATCCAAAATATCATTGAATCAAACTCCTCTATGGATTAATTTTTAGGTAAATTGTATTTGAAATGAAAATACCCCTCGCATGGCCTCGCCCAGCCCCCTCCTCAATGAGAAATCTTTATGTTCGGCGCGTGCACTTTTCGGAGGCCAATCACCGCCACACATGATGCTCTGTGATTGCATGGGTGCCAAATGGTTCGAGCCAAACCGAAAAATCTGTCCTCTTTGATGCCTCTGACCCAGCCAAAGAGAGATGAATGGGGGAGAGATAGAGAGAAACAAATATACAAATGCCTAAAGTAATAGAAGAAATTGTGGTTTATATGAAAAGTAAAATCTTAAATATTGATGTAATAGGGTTTAAAATCAAGTGCTTAGGATCATTTAGTTGAAGAAGTATTTTTAAATAGAAAAGAAAAAAATATATTAATTTATAAATTTTCTAAAAAATAAAATTATTTTAATATCAAAGACATTAGAATTTGAATTTGTAATAAATTTAAAATATTAATAAATATTGATCGAGCTTTTTTAAACAACAAATCAAACAAGACCTAAGTGTTTGTGAACTTAAAATTGGATATCATCACTGCAAGATTTATAAACATTTATGCGTGCAAGGGTGGACTACAATGGTCCATACAATATTTAAAAAGATATCCTAATTTTTTTTTATCATAATTAGTAATAGTTTTCATTGTCTTTAAAAAATTATTTAGACGACATTTAATTTAATAAGATTTTAATATTATGATATATTATTTTAAAAAAATAATTATTTAATTTGATAATATATATTAATAACTGGTTAAAATATTATAAAATTATCACTCAAATTAACTAAAAAAAATCATAATAGAAGTTAATATTCCATACTTAGAACGGTAGAAACAAAAATATTTGTTTCAATTATACTCAAATTTTTTATTTAAAGTATAATATTATTACACAAATTTATTATTTTAAAAATTTAATATTTGAGTTTACGAGTGTAATATAATATCAATCAAGTTTATTTTTATTTTTTTAATTTAAATTTTTGCATAATATTAAAAATATACCTCTCCTCTCTCTAGACTCCCCCTTTCACTCCTTCGCTTCAATTATTGATATTAACATAACAAAATAATATAATTATATACACATTTAATATTAAATATAAAAATATATAATATAATATATATTTTCATAAATATAATTAAATAACTAATATGTAATGTAACAAATAAAAATTAATTAACATATATCAGCACAACCAATAAAAATTGACTATATATATATATGTATATATGACAAATAAAAGTTAAAGACCATATGTAATATATGTTTAATTAACATAAAATTAACTAATATATATTCATATTAAAACAAAAAAGTATAGTCACCTTTAAAAAAGAAATAAAAAGTTTAAGCATAAACATGAATCTAACATAAATGTTTTATCTAAAAATTTTTTTTAACTTGTCTACAAACATCAACTAACATAAATATAAAATATAAATTTTTTGATTAAACCGACATTTAACCGGTTCAATCGGTTCACCGATTTGATTAGTTCAATTCAATCCCTTTGTTGCACCCCTAATTCAATTCGGACTACCACAATAATAAAATTTATGTCATAGGATAGATGGTAAATCAAATCATCAAATGGCTTCAAAAAAATAATAAGTTGAATTAAAATAATTTATGGCTAAAGAAATATAAATAAAATATCAAACTAAATTAAAAAATATGTCGAAATATAATTTTTTTAATATATAGAATATATTTAGCGCAATTTCATTCATACATCTTGATCTATATAAAAGTTACACTCCAAACTGAAATATATAAAATTCTCATTCTTAATACTCGTCATCTTCTCATGTGTCATTCCCTCTATTAATATCTGTTAATAAAAATTTCAGTCTATCAATCACATGACTAAGCAGATATGAAGCTATTTATTATTCATTAATTTTCAACCATAATAATAATATATTAAATATAATAATTAATTATCATAAAAGCAATAATTATGTTAAAAAAATATTTCAATAATCACATTGTTGTCCCTTTTATTCTCCACCATTGTCCTGTAGGCGCATGTGGAGGGAGAGAGAGAGAGAGAGAGAGAGAGAGAGAGAGAGAGGGAAAGCCAGAAAGATAAGGGAGAGAAAAATATAAAAATATCAAAAAATTTAAAAAGGTTATAAATTAGATGATAACAAATAATAAAATATAAGTTTTATAGGAGATAATATACACTGAACGGAGCTAGAATTAAAATAAGGTTAATTATAAAAACTTATAAATAAGTTTTTAAAATTCTTAAATAGAAGTGTAATTATAAGTTAATTACAAAAATCTAATATTTCATGATCAAAATATAAAAATATTTCCCACCTTAATTTTATTAAATTGTATGCATTAAGAACTTCTTAGTAAATTTACTTATCCCAACACCACTCTATCTCAAACATACTTAATCACAAAATTGTCTTTCATTAACTCATAATTTGAAATCATGTTATTTATTAATATATATAATTCAATAATTTTTCTCTTTTCAATATGAGATGATTCATTTTTTATATTATATTATAACATCTCATGATCAAAATATAGAGATATTATCCATTTTGTCTTCAAAAAGTTATATAATTTGAGCATTTTTTAGGAGAGGCACACATCTCAATACTATTTTTGGTCAAGTACACTTAACATGAAATTTTCTATCGTTTGCCTCATGTTTTTGCTCCGAAAAATACATCTATCATTTGAGATTACGTTAATTAGTTATACAGCTCGAGAATTCTCTTCTCTTTCTAATATGAAACAATTCATCTACATGCCCCTCTCATCTGTTATAATCTAACCTAAAAGCCTAGCAGGAATTTCACATTACTCTAATAATTTTCTTTTATTGGAATATCACCCAGCATCACTCTCCGCTCTCTTCAATCATGGGTGTGTTACGTACTGAGAATTCATTAATACTTTATCTTATAATATCATACAAGAAAATCATCAAACGTAACCTTGGCCATCAAGATTGAAATTACAACATAAAATAATTCTAATAAATTCCAATTTTATCATGCAGCTTTCAAAACAATTCCAATCTTGCAGTAGTGAATGACCAAGAAAATAATATTTTATGAAAGAATAATCAATAATGACAAGATAAAGGATTGAGTTTGCCGTGTACTTACGTAGAGGGATCACTCTCAATAGAATGGCAATTTTCGGTCAATTCATAAATTTGATCCGACTTAATCTAATATAAGCCAAGTTCATACATACGAGCTTGTTTGATTGGAGGATAAATTTAGATAAAAAAGAAAAAAAATATTTTATTTTATAGAATTGATAAGAAAAAAAATTATTTTAATATTGAGAATTGTGTTGGATGTGAAGTAAAGTTGATCTTTAAGATTAAAATTTATATTAGATGTGAAATAAAGTTATTAAAATTTATAATAAATTACAAAAATTATTATTATTATTATTATTATTATTATTATTATTATTTTGCCTAATTTTAAGCATTTGTCAAACAAACCTATACGGATCATAAATAAGTTAAAGAGAATCTCTATTATGCCTTGGCTGATCAACCCATCCATAGCCCACTAACAATTCATTTATTAATACTGTCAATGTATATTTTACTTTTAATATTAATTATGCAATATATGTGTATTTTAAAGTTTAGTTTTGTTTTTAAATTTTTTAATTAAAAATTATGATTATATTAAAAATATTAAATTTATTAAATTTTGATATTATGAATATTCTAATAAATGAGATAGTGGGTTTAATCGAATAACACATTTATTAAATGAGTTCATTTTAATTTTTTGAACAATTTACTATTTAGAAGTGATCGGATTCAGACAAGGATTTAATGCAACCTCGGCGGCGCGAATTATCAACCCTACCTTTCATCATCATCATCATCATCATCGTCAAGCAAAGGAGGCCCTCGGTCGCGATAACCTCGCTCCTTCGATCTATAAGAACCCCGCGTTCGCTCAAGCCCTAGAAACGGAGGAGCTCACCGATCTCCTGCCATGGCGAGCTTCTCTTCCCTCCTTCTATCTATTTCCTCCGTTAATCCCTCCCCTGCGTGCTCCTTCCCCGTCCACAACCACCCCAGGAAGCTCTCCTGCAGAGCCTCCGCTGATGATCACGCCTCTCCGGGCCGGCGAAACCTCCTCATCGGCCTGGGCGGCCTATACGGTGCCACCGCCGGCACCAACCATTCCACTAACCGTGACGCCGCCGTCGCCGCCCCAATACAAACCCCCTTGCCTTCCCAGTGCGGCCCTGCCGACCTCCCCTCAGGGGCCAACCCCGTCAACTGCTGCCCTCCGGTGAGCACCAGCATCGACTTCAAGTTTCCATCTTCTTCCACTCCCCTCCGCGTCCGCCGCGCTGCCCACCTCGTCGACGCAGAGTACCTCGCTAAATACACCAAAGCCGTTCACCTAATGAAAGACCTTCCGGAGAGCGATCCCCGGAACTTCACCCAGCAAGCCAACGCACACTGCGCATACTGCGACGGCTCCTACGATCAGGTTGGATTCCCGGGCGTGGAGATCCAAGTCCATAACTCATGGTTCTTCTACCCCTGGCACCGTTTCTATCTCTACTTCCATGAGCGCATCCTCGGCAAGCTCCTCGGCGACGAATCATTCGCCCTCCCCTTCTGGAACTGGGACTCTCCGGCTGGAATGCAGATTCCGTCGTTCTACACCGACACTTCTTCTTCACTCTACGATCCGCGCCGGGACCCTTCCCACCAGCCGCCGGTGATCGTCGACCTCGACTTCAGTTTGAACACTTCGACTGACACCGGCCAGGCCCTCATCGACGACAACCTCAAGCTCATGTACCGGCAAATGATCACGAACGGGTCAACGACGGAGCTCTTCATGGGGGCTAAGTATAGCGCCGGCGACCAGCCTGACCCCGGCGCCGGCTCGGTGGAGAACGTGCCGCACGGTACGGTGCATATATGGACAGGAGACCCGAGGCAACCGAACAGGGAGGACATGGGCATCCTCTACTCCTCGTCGAGGGACCCCATCTTTTTCGCCCACCACTCTAACATCGATCGCCTCTGGGATGTGTGGAAGACCCTCGGCGGCAACCGAAAAAACTACACCGACAGCGACTGGCTTAACGCGAGCTTCTACTTCTACGATGAGAACGCCAAGCTTGTGGGACTCCTTAAATTTCAAATAAAAACCTAATCTTTATTCTCATAAAACAAATTATAAAAAAATTGATGTTGTGATCTTGTAGGTTAAGGTGAAGGTTAGCGATACTTTGGATGCACGAAAGCTACGTTACACTTATGAGAACGTAGACAACCCATGGATCAACGCAAAACCGACAAGGGGGGGAACGGGGAAGGCGGCGGAGCTGAAAATTGTGTCGACTTTTCCGGTGACACTGAGCAAGTCGAACGCTGTAGCAAGCGTGAAAAGGCCGGCGAGGTCTGGGAGGAGCGGGAACGAGGAGGAGGTGTTGTTGGTTCAAGGAATCGAATTCCAGCGGGACTCGTTCACGAAGTTCGACGTGTACGTGAACGCGTCGTCGGAGGAGGCGCTGAGGCCGGGTGTGAGCGAGCGCGCCGGGAGCTTCGTGCACGTGCCGCACCTGCACGGGAAAGGGAAGGGGGCGACCGGGAAGACGACGCTCAAGCTGGGGATTACAGGGCTGATCTCGGAGATCGGGGCTTCGGAGGACGACCGCTTGGTGGTCACGCTCGTGCCGCGGTCCGGGAAGGCGACGGTCGCCGGAATATCTATCGTGTTATCTTCGTGATCAATTTCCACAAGAAAAAACAGATCATATAGTGTCATCTATCGTGTTACCTGCATAAATAATTATGATTTTCATCAAAAAATAAAAAATAAAAAATTAAAAATTATGAGGATTAAATTAATTTGCTTGAGAAAACATTATTGTTGGTATACAAAATTCAGAATTATCTCCAATTGAAATTAGCTTGTTTAGAACTAGAGATTTCGAATTAAAATTCATGATACTATAATTTTTAATTGGAGTGGGCCTAATTGTAAAATTCAAGAAAAAAATCAAAAAAAAAAAAGTGCTCACTCGTCACCATCTAACATTTTCAAAATTATATATAATATCAATTAAAATTATATTATCTAAACATAGTTATTATATTGAATAAATAAGAAGAAATTTTAATTTTAAATTAAGGCCCTATTTAGCGCGAAAACTAAAATCAGGACTAAAATATTACTAATTTAAAAAATAACAATAATAATAATAAATAAATTATTTAATTATTCTATACAAATTTTAATATAAAAAATAATATTTTACTTCACATACTCAATAATTTTTAATAAAAAAATAAACTTTATTTCACATTTTAGATCAAAATACTCGATTCGAATATTTTAGTCTAGAATGTGAAATAAAATTGATATTTTTATTATAAATTGTTGAGTATGTAAAGTAAAATAATAAATTGTTATATTAAAATTTGTGTAGAATGATATAAAAAATTTATTTATTATTATTATTATTATTATTTAAACTAGTACCAATTTAGTCTTATTTTAGTCCTGTTTTGATCCTTGCACTAAACAGGGCCTAAAGCAAAATAAAAGTGTGTTTATATTTGTCTCTAGTTAAGGTTGATATATATATATTTAGCCCATTTTAACCGATAATATATATTTTTTTGATCATCAATTAAATAAAGCTTTTTAAATTATGTTTTTAATTTCAAAATGTTGGAAATACGCTGATCTCCACCTTCTTTCTTTTGGCAAAAGCTCTTCGGTGCTGCACCATAGCAATCAATGGAGAGAGGGATTTTGCAGCAAACTTTAGTGTAACATCTGGAAAAATTTTAATTTTAAATTTTTAATTAATTTATTTTATAGTAATAAAAATTGAAACTATATATATATATATGTGAAATTAATTATTTAAAATTTAATTTATTCATATAGAATATTAAATATTTCGTTATAAAGTTGGAAATTTAAAAGTAAGAAAATTAAGATTTAATTTAATTTAATTTTATTATTTAAAATTTAAAATTTATTGAATTTAATTTGCACAATAATTCTAGTAGTTATCTCTTTAAATTAAGGCTATGCAGACTATATATGTAAGTAACAGAAAATAATACTCACTTATCGATTCATTCCTCTTTCTTCTGGTCCTTATCGATTCATCCCTCTTCCCACTGGTCCTCACACTTAGGTTTCATTTAGTTAAAATATATTTTGACAATATATATTTAAATTTTTTTGAGATAAAAAAAATTATATTATAATATAAAATAAAAAATATTTATTATTGAAAATTATACTAAATGTAAATTAAAATTAGTTTTTTATCAAAGGATGTGTAGGGATATGAAATAAAGTTAACTTTTAAAAAAAAATTATAGTTATTTTTTTTATATTTATATTATGTATGATGTGAAATAAATATAAAATTAAAATTAAAATTCATTTGATGAAATTTAGGTTTTTTTTCGACCAAACAAAGCCTTAGTGAGAGATTAATTGTGTGAGATGGAAAAGAAATGACACCTAAATCTCCCCTAATTCGAATTAGATATTTCTCTCATTTTTCATTTTTTTTATATTCTCTTATATTATAGAACTACATCTAATAATTTGGAGCAATTCTTTCTCTATGATTTCAAGAAAAACAAAGATAATGGTGAATTCAAAAAAAGTTTTACCCTAATTTTGGGCCTTAGATAAATGTAAGTCTACCACATCAATTTGATTATTTTTATAAAAGTCAATATTTTTAATAACTTGAAGTACAAGATTTTAATGTGAAAATTGATTAAAAATAAACGTGATTTCTTTGGTATTACGCATGTATCTTAACTCCAGCCGTTGATATGAAATTTGGAATGGCAATGTTCAATGGTAGTTAATTTTTTACTACCATGTGAAGTGATGATGCTTAAAAATGATACATATTTGTAAGTGGATAAATATCTACCATATGACTTATATAATATCTGACATGACAACACCTAGTGGACATGCCTGCGAAAAGCTATGCATGGAGGTGACAATCCCAAAAGGCGTAAAAGACAGGTAAGATGTAGTATAAGAAATTATGAGCTCTAAAAATAAAATAAAATAAATTAAAAAATTAATTTCTCATTACTTATATTTTATATATTTTTTTGTTTGCATGCTTATATCAAAGTTATCATGCAAACCATATTATACTTATTTAATTTTTGTTATTCATATTGTACTATATATGCTATTATCTTTATATTCTATTTAAGTACATGTTATTCATTTTTTACTTAAAGACTCGGGTTATACATATCATTGATTGATTTAATTTTCTCATTATTTCAGGTTACCATGTAATTATTATTAATATCATAATTATTTAATATTTAAATTTAAAGATGTTTTTAGTGTACAACTTCTCTGTTTTAATTGATTCCTATTAGTAATGTAACAAGTACTGATGCGAAAGATTATGTGAATAAAAAAAATACCCAATAAGAGAATGACTATCTTAAATATTTCCTTTTGCTTACGGGGAGTGACTTTTATTTCCTTACTTAGTAAAGACTTTAGAAGTTGTGATTTATTTGTTTATTTAACTTAGTTGTTTTATTTCAATTCTCATACTGTAAATGTGTGAACTTAATTTTTAATAGTGTTTGATCTATTTATTTGCTTGTTTTACTGTTAGTTCTATTTTTCTTCTCTCCAAGTATATTTGGCATTCGTGTGATGGGTACAATCATCACTAGATTATATTACAGATGATTTTTCATAGTACTATGTAGTTCAAAGATGAATAAAGAGGAAGTTGGTGCTCTTGCAATGACCCATGGACAAAAAGAGTGAGGAGTGATTGTCAAGTAATATCCCAATATATTTCAAATAAAGTCTGGTTTGATTTTGATAGACTTATAAGTTAAATAAAGAGTAGTGAAAGGAAAACAAAAATGAATTATATCATATCAAAAAAGAAAAAGAGTTCCTGAATTCTATAGATAAATGGTGTAATTCTAATATATAAAAGTGTATTTTAAAAAAAAATTATGAAAATTAATGATGAAAAACTCTATATTTGTTCGTGTCTGAGCTAGAATAAACTTTGTATAATATCATCCCAACTTAAAATATATAGGAGATATTTACTCTAAAATTAAATATGACATGTGAAATTACTAATACAATAAAAAAGCAAATGAACCAGCTTAATCCCCTGTTATGCTATAAATGCATTAAAGAATTAGGCACACCAATTATAAAATTTATGTTAAAATTTTATATCTGCATATGGGGAAGAATTTCAAAATTTTATAATAATTCGAGTAGACTGATCGAGTGGCAATCCTCATCAATCCACCCACAGGTTTTGTGAATGGTATTATTAATATATTCAGATTATTATATTTTTTAATTAAATAAAATATGATCATTTTTTTTAGTAAAAAAATTCTTTTTTTGGATAAATATAAAATAAAATTGGATAGATATTATGGGCATATTTGGAAAAGCCCAAAAATGAGCTAAAAATTTAAATAATAATATTTTATTTTTATTATAAATTTTAATAATTTTATTTCACATCCAACACAAATTTCAATCTTAAAATTAACTTTATATCACATCCAATACACCTTTTAATATTAAAATAATTTTTTTATTATTATTAATTTTATAAAAATAAAAAATATATATATATTTTTTTATTTAAATTTATTCTTCAATCAAACAATTTCTATGTAAATTGGGATCAGTCAAAAAGAGAGAAAAGTATGCATCATATTATGCGGTGGTCACTTTCTGACAGCACGTCTTACCTTTTGTAAAAGTGACAAAATAAAATTAAAGGAGAATATATTGCCTCTGCCACGTGTCATTCTGACCCAATTGCACGTGGTGGCATGTACAGCTGGACCCCACGCGCGAAACATCATTTCCGCTCCGAAAAATCCATAGATTTTTTAAAAAAATTATTTTTAACGTCATGAAATGTCATAATATATTAAAAAAATGCACATACAGAATCGTAAAATTGAGCAAATACTCCAATTTTTTTTATAAAAAAAATTCAAAATTCAAGACCTTTTTAAAAACTATTCATATTCTGCTCAGCTTTCAAATCAATTTTTATATAACTCAAAATTAATTTAACTCGTAATAAATATAATATCTATATAATATTATATATTAATATATTATATATACTGTATCAAATATATATTAAAAAAAATTATATATAAATACATAAATAAAGCTATTTAAATTTAAATGAAAAATTGTATTATCAAAAAAATAAGATTTAAGAATACGTGCAATTCAACTCAAAAATAAATTAAAAATCGAATAGTTTTTTGTCTATTTAAATTAAATTTGACTTTAGATCAAATTTTTTGAGTTTAAATTAAGGCAAATTATTTGAAATTAACTTATCATCAACCCTACATAATCCATAATAAAAAACATTATTATATTCGCAACAGTAATTCATATTCCTTTGTGTCTATGACGTCTATCTTATAAATTACTTTACATAAAGGCGCTTTTAGTATTCATGATGATGATAGAAATTAAATATTATTTGTCTCCTTTCATCGTACACAGAGCTGGATGCTCGTATATAAGCATGCAATTGTGTATCGAATATTTAAACTTATTCGATCCCGTTTATTTTTTCAGTGAGTAAGGCTTCTTTGGTTTCACGAATGGCTTAGAATTGTTTTCTTCTAAAATTTAAAATATAAATACATAAATAACACATTCTACACAAAATTAAATAAATAAAATTAATTTTATTTTATATATTATATAATACTTTCAGTATGATCATGCCCTATAATTTTTATTATAATAAGTTTTTTCTCTGGCATATGCGTATTTTTTTGATAGCACGTTACATTCGAATTTTACAGGAGCAGTTGGATGTATGCTACAAAATTTTCATAGCAACATTTTAAATCATTTTTTTAGTTCTAATTTTATTTGGAAATTGAAAGCACCAGTTTTGATAAATTTTAAATTATTTCGGTAGTTTCAATTTCGATATAAATGTTTGCCATGAAACTTTGATTAACTTTTGGTGCAAAAATTTGAATTTCAAAAAAAATTTCTTAAAAATTAAGTTTTGACTTGAATTTGAAAGCCTCAGTCAAAACTCTTAAGTCGGAACTCTTCGGAGTTCCAACTAAAACTATTAAAATGCAAGGGTTTCGATCGAATTAAATCAATGAAAAATCTCTTTTTTAGATGTGAGATGTTAGCTTAAACCCATTCAAAGCTAATGAAATAGAAAGGTTTTCACCGAAATCTAAAACTATGATCAATATATAGTAATAATTGTAAATATAAATAAAGTAAAAAAAAATGCCCATTCCCTCTTATAAACAAACTGATCAAGCTAATAATTAATATCATGTTATTAAGCATTTTCGTATAGAAATCATTAATTACATAAGTGATAATATCTTACTATTAATCTTAATTGATGCTAGGCATTCTTTGTAAATAATCTTAAATATTAAATTTAATTAGAATGTTTTACATGACAATCATATATGAAATTAACTTTTAATTTATGTAATATGATTGTCATATAATAATTAAAAAATGATTGTGATACAAAAATTTTATTTGTATTCAATATTTATGATTATTTATAAGGGTTAAATGGTGTCTTTCTATCACATATAAAGATATTATTCGTTTTAGCTTTAAGAAATTACGTCAGTTGAGTCTTTTTAAAAAATCACTTAAATACGTTTAAATGTGAAGTTTCAAATTATTAATCTTATGGATTTCCTTCAAAAAAATATCTTTACTATTTGAGTTCACGCTATTTACTTATACAGTCTAGGATCTCTCTTTCATTTTTGATGTGAGTCAATTCATTCTTGTTCTTCGTTCATCACTATTTATCAACCTAGATTTGGTTCGATGATATCTTTTGATAACCTTCTAAAATATTACGGAATTGTTACTTAAATTAATGATGATTTCTAAATATCACGAGATCTAAATAACATGTCCTCTTAATGCTTTGTTTGAAAATCTAGTATTCGAAAAAGTTCTATGCTATTGAGGTTGTATTGATCGTTAATTTTTTGGAAGAATGCTTTGCCAGAAATATCATGTTTAATAATATCTATGCCAAAATCATGAATCTTTTAGAGTAATTTATCGATCAGTACTGTGCTACATGTATAGTTATAGATTAGATTGATAATGGATTCTACATTTTTTGTAATAATTTAGACTGATTATGGATTCGGGAGGTTGGTGTGAAAATTTTAA
Organism: Apostasia shenzhenica; assembly: GCA_002786265.1. Classification (NCBI taxonomy): domain Eukaryota; kingdom Viridiplantae; phylum Streptophyta; class Magnoliopsida; order Asparagales; family Orchidaceae; genus Apostasia; species Apostasia shenzhenica. The sequence continues at coordinate 451,009 of KZ451993.1, forward strand.
AGGAAAATTACACCCAGGTCCCTGAGTTTAAGTATTATTATCATACAGGTTCACTCGGCGCGGCACGGCTGCTGCGCGCTTAAAGGCCGCGCGACTTGGCATGCCATGGCAGGTTGCGTCGCGCGGCACGGCGGTGCGGCGCAGCGCAGCCTCCGGAGGTGTCGTGCGGCGGGGTCGTGCGGTCGCACAATGCCGCAGGAGGTGGCGCGGCTGCCGGATCTAGTGGAGAGAGGGAGGGTAAGCGTATAATGATAATTTTAATATTTTTTAATAATAAAAAAATAATAAGGACTCAAATGATATTTTAGAAAACCTAGGGACCCCGATGTTATAATTTTAAAAATATGGACCTATTTGATAATAATTCTTAAATGCAGGGACCTGAGTGTAATTTGCCCAAATTTTAAAGCTGGCCCTGAGATTTAGAAGGTATAATAATTAGTCTTAACTTTTTAAAATCTTATTTTTAGCCTCTATTAATAAAGGAATTATAGTTTTGCTTCTATTTCTTAGTCTCACCTTTTTCGCTGAACTTTTATGATGAAAAATATGAAATTTGATCATTTTTTATTAATTTGAATGGTACATGTATTTTAAAGAAGCATGATATATATGTATATATATGTATACTCCCTCGATCTTCAGTTTCTTTAAAAAATTATAATTTAATTTCTTACATCTCTATTTTTTTTAAAAAAAATTAAAAATAAAAAAATTTAAATATTAATATTTCAAAATTATATTCTAAAAAATTAAAAATTAATGCTTGAGAATAATTTTATGGTGTAACAGTAAAATTAAATAATTATATTTTAATTGAAATTAAATAACAATGCTTTTACAAATTCAAGGACTTTAAGTTGAGATTTTTAAAAAATTAGAATCATTTGCAATACATTTTTGAGCTTATGAACCCAAATGCAATTTACCTAATTTTTAAATTGAATTAAATGTGCCATTCAAATAATAATCTAAGAAATGTGGACCTTCTATTTCCTTAACTCAAGAAACACGTAACATATGCCCACCACCTTATTAGCTATTCTTTTAAAAATTGTCAACTAGATCTATTTATTCAATCTATAAATTCTATCAAAAAAAAAAAAAAAAATCTTCTTCCATAAATTGCAGTCATTTTTGACCACTTACATTATTTCTACTATCTTTAGTAATAAAAAAAAAGAAGATTTAATTGAAATTTTTAATTATTTTTAAAAAATATGTATGATATAAAATAAAGTAAGTTAGTTATATTAAAATTTATGTATGATGTGAAATAAAGTTAATTAATTTATTGAGAATTGTGTTGGATGTGAAATAAAGTGATTGTTTAATATTGAAATTTGTGTGATATGAAATATAAAATAATTTTTAAAATTTTTAAAACAAATTTAAGATTTTGACCATGAGTAATTTTAGCCGCGATTTTTAGTCCATTGCCAAACGGGGCTTAAGGATGAGTTAAGGTTTAGTCATATCAGACTTAAAAAATATCAAAATTAAATGATGATAAGATTTATATTAGAAGTGAAATAATTAGTTTTTAATCTTCGCATTAGAATTAATGTAAAATATGAAAAAAATATTTATATTAAATTATATATAAGTATGAAAAAAACATAAATTTTAAAATTTATTTATTATGTAATTTACGAGGATCGTAAAAACTAATTATTCCTTCAAATATTAAAAACTCACACTATATATAGCTCGGGTGCCATAAATATCTAAAACTCGATATTCACTCTATTTTTAATTGATTAGAATTCAGTTTGAAATCATTAACTCGAATCATAAGCTTTCAAACTTTGAGCTTGAAGATGCTAATTTCGAGCAAATTTCAAATTATTTCAAGCTCACTTGAAATATAATTAATTCAATTACATACATAATAAAAGTAATTTAAATATATATAATATTTATAGGAAATATTTTTTTATACAAGTGATATAGTGCAGTGGAAGAATAGAATATATTTTAAATCTCATTCTCACTAAAATTAGAAATTAAATTTCCTTATTGAGTGAAAAATATGTTTATATTTTTTAAACATAATGAAGTAGCTTGAAGCTTGGTTTGAGTCAGCTCGAAATTGAGCACAATTTGAGCCGAGTTGTTTCTAATCTAGACCAATTTTGAGGCCAATTGTCCTCAAAAGTTTCAATATTTCAGCTCTCTTAAAACATTCTATTAACAGCTCTATGCTATATAATTCGATGCATAGATTCTCCATTCTGAAACCATTTTTGCCAACTCGTATCAATTAAAGTATATTTTGTCGTGTTACACAAATTACTATTAATATAGTTAATTTACTTTTTTGCATAATTTATAAAACTAAAAATATACTCTGGTAATAAATATTAATATAGCAGTAAGGATAGAAACATGAAAGTTTTTCTATAATAAAAAAGGGTTAATCATAATAGAAGTTAATATTATCTAATTAGAACGGTAAAAATAAAAATATTTGTTTCATTATATTATCTAGTTTAGAGTATAATATTACACAAATTAATGATTTTAAAAATTTAATATCAAGGTTCTTATATAATATTACAATCAAATCTATTTTTATTTTTTAATATTAAAATTTTATAAAATACTAAAATTATCAATCTCCTCTCTCTCTCCTCAGGTTGTGCAGCAACACATGTCTGCGCAGCTGACGGCTGATAGCTTTTGCGGGGAATTGCGCGGCCGCTGGCCGTGTGGTGCAGCAGCGTGTAGAGTTACCACTATGCATGACGGCGTTTCACCAGCGGCCTCATAGCTAGGCCTGTCAACGGATTGGATTCGGGTCGGGTTGACTGCGACCCGGATCCAAATCCATATATGCCGGATCGGGTTATATATCGGATCGGGTCATGGTCGATCCATATCCTCTCGGGTCGGAAATCGAATCGGTTCGGAACTCGGATTTTCGGATTTAATCCATTTACAATAAAAGTAGTTATTTTTAAGTAATTTTCATAATCAAATTTAAAATAATATTAAATTTATTGACAAAAATAAAGAAAGAATGTTATATTTTTATGAATGAATTAAATATTTTAATATAAAATCAGTATTTGTAATATATATACATATATATTGTAAAATATAAACTAAGTACTATAAACTATAATCTATTAATAAAATTTGTGAGAATTTTTTATTAATTAATTATAGTGATACTCTTTACTTGAGCCTTCCAACAAAAAGATTATTAGCCATAATATATCCCTGTATGAACTACAAATTAGATTACATAAACAGATCAGATTTTAAACGGGTCGGATCAATGGTGATCCATATCTGATCCATTTATTTGTAAATGGATCGGGTTAGTAAACGGGGCGGATTGACGGGTCAAAAAAAATTCATTTGGGGATTTAATCGGATCGAAACTCGGATCAGATCGGGTCATGATCCGATCCATTGACAGGCCTACTCACAGCCTCTTGTAAGGGTAGGCCTAAGAGGAAAGTAATTTTGGTATTTTGTTAGTAATTATTTTTTATTGTGACGTGGCAGTTTAACAAACTCAAGAACCTCAATTAATAGTTTTAAAATATTTGAATTAATTTACAATATCCTTTGGCCCGGCAATGCACCTAGAGCAAAAGTCAATTGTCCTTTTTTGCCTTTCAAAATAAATAAAATAATAAAATAAAATAAAATAAAAGCTATATGAACTTATCCTGTCGTATACGAAAACACTTGTTTGAAAAATCTGAGAGTCCAGCCTGTAAGTTTATTTGAGGATTTTAATGTAAAGAAAATAAAAAAATAAAAAAATAAAAAAATAATTTCATTTAGGTCCTTAACTTTTATAAAATTAATTATAAAAATTTACAAATATCAAAATATTCCATACACATTCTCAAAAATTACTATATAATTCACTAAGGTCAATCAGATTAAACATACCATTTTATGTCTAATATATCATTAATTCGTCCACTAAAAAAAATAAAACTAAAATAAATATTTTTAAATTTTGCCATTATACCTCTAAATCTCATATGGCACGAGCTAGCTCGCACTCACCGCGAGCTCGATGAGCACTCATCACGAGCTCATCGCTAGCTGGCCCACGGCCATACGTGCGGCTTCCTACACACAAGCAAGCCGCTAGGGCAGGCAGCCGCGCAGCTTGGCTAGTTTACAGGCGGCCATGTGTGCAACAACAAACGATTGCTAGAAGCCGGCATGTTGCGATGGCGGAAGACTAGATCCGACAGGCTTGTGCGAGTTTGGCGAGGATGGAAACAATAGTGACACGCTTTTAAAATTGATAGATTAAGAGTATTTTTATCATTTCAAAAATATCTAATAAATTCTGTCACAGAGGGACCATAATATTCTGTGTAATAATTTTTACAGACATGTACGATATATGTTGATATTTCAAGAATTGAAATGTAATTACTTCTAAAAAAAATCGAGCACTCGAAAAGGTCCACACGTGTTACATGTGTAGCATTAGTTCAGTACGTAGCACATAGCATGTGGTCCTCCAGGCTCCAGAGTGAGAAAATATATATGGTAGATTTGCGTGCTAAAACGCACAAGCATAAAAATTGGTTCATGCGAATAATTTAAAGAATGATTAATTAATTTATATGTTTTTTACTCATAATATATATTATATAAAGTTAATAGCAGTTTGGTTTTTGGCCTGCAAGCAATTAGCAAGGTTTTGAAAACCGGACCGGCTTCAGAACCGGTAGACTGAAAGGTTCAAGGTTCAATGGTCGAACCGGGGTCGAACCGAGATGAAGTAATAATTAAAAAAATTAATAAAATATAATATAAATATAATTAAAGATATATATTATCCACACATCAACACAATAATTAGACATAAAATGAATGTTTAATAATTAAATTTAATAAATAATATCTTATGTCAATAACCCAAAAAATAATTTCAAGCAAAT
>KZ451993.1:457745-505707 GCA_002786265.1 Apostasia shenzhenica
GAGCAGAAGGCCGGCGAGCTCGGGCAGAAGGCCGACGCGGTGAAGTCGACGAGCTAAGCGGCCGACGCTGTGAGGTGACGCCGATCAGCGAGTCAAGGCTCTGATACCATGTTGAAGAATATATATATAGAGAGAGAGAGAGAATAATGTTGAAGGAGAAAAATAATTTCCCTTACCTTGTTCAATTGTTAAGGTCTCCCTTTTATAATGAGGAGTCCATATTACAATATGGTATGTAATTGAATCTCTTTAATAGAGAATCATTTTACATGGCAATGTGTAAATCAAATCATAATTACAAAATATATGCTAGAAATAATGGTTCTTAAAAGGAAACATATTTGGTGTATTGTAGGCATGTGATAATACAGAAATCCGACATTTACGTAATTCTTTTATTATCAGACATTTACGTAATTCCTTTATTATAAAGAACCCCTCATTCGCTCATACCCTTGAAACAGAGAAGCTCACTGACCTCCTGCCATGGCGAGCTTCTCTTCCCTCCTCCTATCTACCTCCTCCATTCCCTCCCCTGCCTGCTCCTTCCAGGCCATCAACCACCCCAAGAAGCTCTCTTGCAGAGCCTCCGCTGAAGATCAAGAAAGCTCTAGAAACATCAGCGACGCTCCGGGACGGCGAAACCTCCTCATCGGCCTTGGCGGCCTCTACGGCGCCACCGCCGGCGCCAGCCTTTCCACAGACAGTAACACAGCCGTCGCAGCCCCAATACAACCGCCCGTGCTTTCCCAGTGCGGCCCTGCAACCGACGTCCCCTCAGGCGTCACCCCCCCCAACTGCTGCCCTCCGGTGAGCACCAGCATCGACTTCCAGTTTCCATCTTCTTCCTCTCCCCTTCGCGTCCGTCCCGCCGCCCACCTTGTCGACGCGGAATACATCGCGCAATACACCAAAGCCGTTCAGCTAATGAAAAACCTTCCGGCCAGCGATCCCCGGAACTTCACCCAGCAAGCCAACGTTCACTGCGCATACTGCGACGGAGCCTACGATCAGGCCGGATTCCCTGGCTTGGAGCTCCAAATCCATAACTCATGGCTCTTCTTCCCCTGGCACCGCTTCTATCTCTACTTCCATGAGCGCATCATGGCCAAGCTCCTCGGCGACGACTCATTTGCCCTCCCCTTTTGGAACTGGGACGCTCCGGCCGGAATGCAGATTCCGTCGGTCTACACCAACACCTCTTCTTCCCTCTACGATCCGCGCCGGGACCCTTCCCACCAGCCGCCGGTGGTCGTCGACCTCGACTTCAGTCCGAGCACGTCGACGGCCGAGACTAGCTGCCAGGTCAGCATCGACGACAACCTCAAGATTATGTACCGGCAAATGATCACGAACGGGCCAACGCCGGAGCTCTTCTTGGGAGAGACGTATCGCGCCGGCGACCAGCCTGACCCCGGCGCCGGCTCGGTGGAGAACGTGCCGCACGGTACGGTGCATATATGGACCGGAGACTCGAGGCAGCCGAACAGGGAGGACATGGGAGTCTTCTACTCGGCGGCGAGAGACCCCATCTTCTTCGCCCACCACTCTAACATCGATCGCCTCTGGGAGGTGTGGAAGACCCTCGGCGGCAAAAACTTCACCGACAGCGACTGGCTTAACGCGGGCTTCTACTTCTACGATGAGAACGCCAAGCTCGTGAGACTCCTTAAATTTCATATAATTTGATCCCCTTTTTTTTTCTTTTTTATTTCACCTTGCCAACACAATTCTTTTCAATCCAAATGAAAATTGTGACCACAGTGTGATTCAAATCTGAGATTTTTGATTCTCAGATAAATTGATGTTTTGATCTTACAGGTTAAGGTGAAGGTTAGCGATTGTTTGGATACACAAAAGCTACGTTACGCATATCAGAACGTAGGCAACCTATGGATCAACGCCAAGCCGACGCTTGGGGGAACGGGGAAGGCGGTGGCGCTGAAAACTGAACCGAATTTTCCGGTGACACTGAGCACGTCGAACGTTGTAGCAAGCGTGAAAAGGCCGGCGACGTCGGGTAGGAGCGGGAACGAGGTGGAGGTGTTGGTGGTGCAAGGGATCGAGTTCCAGCGAGACTCGTACACGAAGTTCGACGTGTACGTGAACGCGTCGTCGTCGGCGGCGCTGAGACCGACGGTGAGCGAGTGCGCCGGGAGCTTTGCGCAAGTGCCGCACCTGCACGGCAAAGGGCAGGGGGCGGCAGGGAAGACGACGCTCAGGCTGGGGATTACGGGGCTGATCACGGAGATCGGGGCGTCGGGTGACGACAGCTTGGTGGTCACGCTCGTGCCGCGGTTCGGGACGGCGACGATCGCCGGAATATCTATCGTGTTATCGTCGTGATCAATTTCTTCTGAAAGAAGATCTTGTACTGTCTGTCGTGTTATCTCCATAAATAATCATGATCTAATTAATTTGCTTGAGAAAATATTATTATTGGTATACAAATTCAGAATGATCTCAAATTGAAAGTTCAAAAATTCCCATAGCCTCTCCTACCTCAGTGTAGGAATAACTCACTTAGAATTAGGAGTACCAAGTTTCGAATTCACTCCGTTATAATTTTTAATTGAGGTAAAAAAATGATGATATTTGAAGTAAAACAACAACAATAACAACAACAAAGCCTTAATCCCACTAGTAGAGTTGCGTTGAGCAATCGATAGCCAGCGTAAAAGTTATCAAATCAATTGTGACGTTATATTTAGAGTAAAAGAATGAAACAAAATGTGCCCATTCACCATTTAGCATTTTAAAAATTATGCATGTTATCAATTAAAATTAGTTATTAATCTATTATATATATATCTATTATGCTGATGTATAAATAGGTTGAAAATTAAAATTATTTTCTTTTTTACAAATCATGAGTGTGTGAATTATGATATGCAAAATATTAAAAATTTAATTTTAAAGTTAAAGCTAATTATCATCCATCCAGGTCTTTGAGGTTAGAAGATAATATCGTATAAATTTATGTTTTTAAAAAAAAATTATTTGAATTCTACTCGTGATACTATGTTCAATTATGTTTCTAGCTAAGATAATATATTTATATATATTTCAATTGGGTCTGTTTTAACTAATTACAATTATTTTTTTATCATCATTAATTAAGTAAAAATCATTTTTAAATTATGTTTTTTTTTTTTTTACTTCAAAATGTTGGAAATACTGATTTTATCTTGTTTCTTCTCGCGAAAGCTCACTGATACTGCACCGTCATTGTGACGAGGGCTTTAATTTTTTGAATCTAAACTGAAGGTGTCTAACAATCTAAATAATTATGAAATGCAGTGATTATTAGAAGTTCTAGGTTATCATGCATAGACCGATGGATTCTTGTTATATAATTTGACTACTAAAAATTATGAGGAGATTAAACTAAGCTATTTAAATTATGCCCATCTGCCAGTTCACATGAAATTTTATGACATTTCAGAGAAAATTAAGGATGTTCAATATAAATCTACTGAATTTATGCAAATAAAATAAGGAGATTATCAAATTCTCAATGAAATGTACTGATTTGCCTACAAAACGACACTGATCTTAAAAATGAAATCAACTATGATCTTATGATGTAATAACATTCAAATATGCCATAGAATTTATGCTGTGAAAGAGTACTGAACCTAGCAGGCCTAGAGTTAAATATTTCCTAGAACAATACAATATGACTAAAGAGACGTATGGTTTGATGTTATCTTGATGTTAGATCATATTATTTAGATGTCATCTCATCTAAATATTATATTTTGAATAACAGTTCTTTAAGTTTTTAAAAGATTATTTAAAGATGTTATCAAATCAAACAGTTATTTTATTTGAATAACATGACATAACATCAAGACAATTATTGATGCAAAAAATGCACCACCACAGAGAGAAATGAGACGACAATTTTAACGTGGAAACCCGAGTGTCCGGGGGCCGTCCAAGCGAATTGAATCCACTAATCCCATCTCCTCTTCCAAAGCTTGGGGGTCTCTAATGGGTGACCAAATGAGTACAAGAGAGAGAGAGGGTAGAGAAAGAGTGGCCTTCCTGAGAGAGCTCGAGCCCCCCTTTTTATAGCATGGAGAGGAGGGGATACAATAGGTACGGTCTGTCATATCTGACACCTATTCTTACAAAGGACGATTAGGGAGTAGACTCCCATGCTGTCTTAAATGCTGAGTTGACATAGTGGTACGGAGAGTACGATCTGGTGTGCTCATTGAGCTGCTCTTCGACGTGGGGCTGTTGAGCTGCTCTTTGACGTGGGGCTGTTGAGCTGCTCTTCGACGTGGGGCTGCTGTTGAGCAGCTGTTTGGCAATGAGCTGCTGTCGAGCTGCTCTTCGACTTGGGGCTGTTGTTGAGCTGCTGTTCGACGTGGGACTGCTGTTGAGTAGTTGTTTGGCAAGGAGCTGCTGTTGAGCTGCTCTTCGACTTGGGCCTGTTGAGCTGCTCTTCGACGTAGGGCTGCTGTTGAGCAGTTGTTTAGCAAGGAGCTGCTGTTGAGCGCTCCTTGTTTGGCAAGGAGCTGCTGTTGAGCTGCTCTTCGACTTGGGGCTGTTGAGCTGCTCTTCGACTTGGGAAGGGATGTTAATTAGAGAAGGTTCTAACAACAATATTGAACCAAATGCCTCCTAAGAATTATATTCAAGGAACTAACACATGTAGAACAGATTGCACTGTACGAGAGTTTCAGGAAAAAAATCAAGCTTCAAAACAATAGGATGATTTCATCCTCATTCCAAGTTCAACTTGTAGGAAACTGAGAGCAGAGCAAGTATTTATAACATGTAGTAGAAGTCAAGCAAATAGCAAGGTAACCTCAACACCAACAAAACACTAAGTCAAATCTCAATCTCAACTTTGCCTTGTGAAAATCAACGTCTCATCGTCCCTAAAAACACCTCCATGGCTGCGCTTTATAGAGAAAGAGGATTGAACAGAAGAGCTGGCAAATGCACGCGTCTAGATGGTCGGCGTGGCAAAGTTCCCGCTCAAATCTGGTCGTCATGCGCCGTACGTAGCTAGACTTGGCAGCATGATTAGAAGCTTGCCGCTGGTTTAATTCAGCGTGACAGAGAAGAGGCCCAACTCCCGAACAGTTTCACGGCTAAAAGCTTGAATTTTAATGGTGAATTTGCAGTTGGATGCCCCAACTTTAAATTCCTATTCAAATAGGTCTAACCTCACTCAACTTAACAGAAATGTGATTCAGTATGAACCATGTTTGTATTGAAATTAACCCAACTCAAATAGAAAACTCAAACTAAGCTAAAATATATATAAGACATCAAAGTGGGCATTTCCATCGACATAAACATAATGTTCGTTTCATTAACAACTCAAATAAAATATATTGAAAATAAAGATAATTATATAAGTGAATAAATTGTTATAATCTATGCTCGAAGCCGTACATTATAACAAAGCTACTAACATGTATGATATGAACCAGCATCAGGTTCCTGTCAACGAAGAGGACTTCGTGGTAGACTTAGTATATGGAACAATTAACTCTGAAATAAAAAATTTAGTGGACACCACCATCCGTAATCCCCACCACCTAAGAGCCGGAAATTTTATTAGGTTTGTTGCCAAAAGTGGGTTACCTAGTCATTAATACTGGGATCCACCTGGTGTTGATGTGGCAGTCTCTATTGGCCAGTTGAATCAAGTAATGAGGAGGGCTATATATGGATATACATGAAATATATAATAATAATTATTAATATTATTTTATATTATTCTATAAGCTCTCTCTTTTGCTAGCCTCCGCCTTTCTCTCTCTCACACACACACACACTCTCTCTCCTCCTGCCTTTTTCTTCTATCTCTCCCATTTTCTCTCTACCGAGAAGGCCGAACTAAGCCGTTAACTTAAATCTCAGAGTAGAATTATTATGTGAAGGTATATATATTGGAATTTGAATGTATTAATTAATTAGAAAAAAATTTAGTGTTTTCACAGTGTTTTAAAATTTTTAGACAAATCTTAGATTAAATAGATATATTTCTAAATCTTTCTCAAAAGATTCTTAAATTTATAATTTTATTTAGATTTAATTTGTATATATATAGTTTTATGTTTATCGTTGAGATTGATTAATGGCAATATTTAAAGAACATATTATATTAAATTTCTTTAAGTAATTTTATGTTGAATGATCCAAATATATATGACTTTTGGTTTGATTGATGCCTAGGAGGCTGGATATTCAAGGTAAGCCTTGCATCTCTTTTTACTCATTTTGAGGTGATTAGTTCTCAATAAAGTGAGCAAAATTCATATATATTTTATCATATTTATATGACATCTCAAAAATAATGATCATATAAATAGAAATGCTTTGAATACCTATTAATATTTGATTATTTTACTGACTTATCACTATTATAGATTCATATTTTATTTATTTTATCATGTGGTTGTCTGTTATTTTTGTATATTTAATATTGTGTACATACAATTCCTTATATTCAAATGACCTATTATACATGCTTAAAATATGATAGAAAGACATGCACCTGAAGCAACTCATGAGCGGGATTGAGGAATTCTCATAGTTTGTGATTAATGAGTCTTCATATATAGCTAGGAACTAATGGGTTCACTTTGTTAGGCTTTAACCTAGTATCTCAATGGATTATTGTAGCATCGATTTATAAATGTGATTATGTGTGAATGACATTATGTGATTATCTATCATCTTTTAATATGCTTTGTATATTTGTCAATTTTCATTTAGTTTCTGGATGCAATTATAATATCGCTTAATATCATATATTTATGATTTGGATACTCTTTATTGTTATAAGCTTAAAATGTTACTCCCACTTTGTTATGTTAGGTTTAACTTGTAAAACCTCTATTTGTTCTCTTTTTATGTGTATATTTTCCATACTATTATACATTAGTCACTTAAATTTTGATCATCTAGTGTATATTCATTTAGCCTCTGGGTTCACATATTTATTTAAATTTGGACTATCCATTGAGTAAGTATTCACTCTATTATTGTTATTTTGTTTATAGATTAACGATGGGAAGAAAGACTTGTTTATTTTTATTGTATATTTTGGACATATCTTTTGCCTTGTGAATAACTTATAATACAAGATTTTAATGCAATAATAGATTAAAAAAATATAATTTCTTTGGTATTATGTATGCACCTACGTATACCTTAATTCGAGCTATTGATATAATATTTGATGTAATAGCATCTCATGACAGTTAATTCTTGACTGTCATGAAGAGTGACGATTCCTAAAGTAGATCATATTTGCATGTAGATACATACCTGCTATAGAGAATCTGACAAAATATTTGGTGTGACGATGTCTAGTGGATATGCCTGTGTAAGACTATATATTCATAAGAGGCGATGATCCCAAAAGATGTAAAAGATATATAGCTGAGTCATAGTACGAGAAATTATGAGCTCTAAATATAAAATGAAATAAATTAAAAAAAATTCTCTTTACATATATTTTATATTTATTTGGTTTGCATGCTTAATTATGCCATATATAGTTACTATATAAAACATATTATATTTATTTATTTATTAGTGTTCATATTGTACTATATATATATATATATATCCTATTATCTTATTCTATTTACTTGTTATTAGTTCTCGCAAAGAAACTCATGTTATACATATCATTTATTTAATGTTCTCACTATTTCAGCTTAATTACCATGCAATTATTATTAATATTGTAATTATTTAATATTTTTATTTAAAAAATTTTATATTGTGCGACTTATTGACTCTATTTTGATGAACTCTTATTACTAACGTGACAAGTAATAGTACAAAGGAAGTAAAAACTTTAGTAGTGGTGATTTATTTGCTTATTTAACTTAGTTGTTTAATTTCAATTATCATAATGTAAATGTGTGAACTTTCTAGCAGTGGTTGATCTATTTATTTAATTTTTTGGCTATTAATTCTATTTCCTTTCTCTTTAAGTATATTTCTTATTTATGTGACAAGTACGGTTATCACAACGTGATATTATAATCTATTTCCTATTTTACTACGTGATTTGGGGATGAACAAGACAGAAGTTGGTGCATCTGTGATGACTCATAGCCAAGGAGGGAGTAATTTCGGGTGATATTCCAATAAAAGAAAATCATTACAGCAAAGTTTAACTCGCTCCCGATAGGCTTATATGGTGAATAAAGGGAGGAGTAAGCGGCACGAAAATAAGTCACTACATAAAGTTTATAAACTGTATAAATAAATTACGTAATTCTAATATATAGAAGTGCATTTGAAAAAAATTATGAGTCTAATGATGAGACACTTTATAGTTAATTGTGTTTGAGCTAGAGTAGTATTAGAATGGGTGACCCTCCTAAGAAGTACTCAAATCATGTAATTTTTTAAAATTAATAAAGTAGATAATATTTCTATATTTGGAACATAAGATATCACACTTAGCAGCTAGAAATATTCGTGAGTCGATCACTGGCAGGAGTGCAGCATATACGTGTTGTGGAAGCATGCAACGTCTTTTATGGGTTGCTTACTCTGGGAAGTGCAAACAAGCTGAAGGCTACGATTACTCGTTGGGGTTGTGGGAGCTTGTAGGTCCTGGCTCAATGTCCACATGCATGACAATAGTGCACATCCTCCAAGCATGGTGGCAAGCTTCGCACAGAGCTGCGCTACAACCACAACAAAGAGAGGGAACGAGAGACTAGGGAATGATAAAATATAATTTAAAAATTTTATTAATTTTGTAACAGAAAGAAATTTGAAATTATGAACTTGTGTAATATCATCGCAACTTCAAAAATATGGATACCCTAAAATTAATATGACATATGAAATTATTAATATGATAAACAAGCAAATAAACCAATCTAAGTTGCGAGATATAAAACAAATGCATCTCAAAGAATGAGGCACAGTGAATATTGTAGGATTCATGTTAAAATTCTCTATCTATATATCATGAAGAATTTCAAGGTTTTACAATAATTCGAGTAGGTTGAGACTCGAGAGAGTGGTCATGCATTGCCATCTATCCACCCACAGTTTTTGTGAATAGTATAATTAATAAATTCTGATTATTACATATTTAATTAAATCTTTATTACTATAATAAAATATTATTATTATTATTTATATTGAGCAAATTTTTTGAATAAATATTATAAGTAAGAGAAATGCTCGTAGCTCTTATAAGTGATCCCAAACAATGAATTCAATTAGAATTCGTACGTGACATTTTATGCTGCAATAATAACATATAGATAAAAATAAGATTTTTACCTATGTGAAAATATTATTATATAAAAATTTTAATTGTATGTAAAATTTTAAATTATTTATTGAAATATATAGTAATTTTTTATAGTGAAAATGTAGAGTTTTTTTTTTTTTTTTGAGAATTTGAAAATTTATAGTATTAACCTGTAAGTAAATTGCCACCAGTCTGACGGCTTTTTGGAAAGAAGTAATGAGAGGGAAAATTATTGCGCACCACGTGCTGACGTGCCATTCTGAAACCCATTGCACTTGGACGCATGTACAGGTGGACCCCACGCAAGAAAGTAGGCAAATACTTACTCACTGAGTCACTGTCATAAATATAAGTTTTTAAAAATATTTTAGGGATTTACATACAGAACATTAAATTCACCACAAATTACGTATTTCACCATCTTTTAGTAAATATTACACATATCACACTCTGCTTATGAGTTTTACATTTCTATTGTAACAATAGAAATGTAAAAAGAGTATGATATGTGTAATATTTACTAAAAGATGATAAAATGCATAATTTGTGATGAATTCAGTGTTCTATATGTAAATCTCCCAATATTTTAATGTCATAATCCTTCATAACATATTGAGCAAAATAATCAAATTAAATTCAAAACTCACTCCAAAATTACTCATATTTTACACAGTTCAAACTCAATTTAATTTTTTATTTAACTTAAAATCAACTCCTTTAAAATAAAATTAATTTAATATTTATATAATAATATGTATGACAGTTCTCCAAATATATCTTAATATATTTTATATACACGAGTTTGTTATACAAAATATATATTAAAGAGATATAAGATATATATTTAAGAAATTTATGTATAAATACATAAATAAAGTTATTTTAATTTAAATAAAAAATTATATATAATATTTATATAAAAAATAAATATTTAAATCAAAAAATAAGATTTAAATATATGTTCGATTCAACTCAAAAATAAATTGAAAATAAATAAATTTTAGCCGTCTTGAATTTAATGTAACTCAAAATTAAATTTTTTGAGTTTAAATTAAGACAAACTAGTTTGAAATCGACTCATTATAAGCCCTACATAATCCACAATAAGAGACGTCATTATATTCGCAATAATAATTTGTATTTCTTTTAGTTTATTTTACAAATTACTCAACATAAAGGTGCTCCTAAATATCCCTGTGATGATGACAGAAATCAAATATCATTTAAATCCTTTCATCGTGCATGGAGCTAAACTTTTAGGTATTTGTGTGCCATTTCAAATATTTATGCTTATTTGAACCTATTTATTTTTTAAGTAATTTAAATGCTTCTTTGATTTCATGAAAGGCTTAGAATTTTTTTCTTCTAGAATTTAAAAAATAAATACAAATATATACGTGTGTATATGTATATATTACATTCTACACAATTAAATATATAAAAATTAAGTTTATTTTATATCTTATATAATGTATCAAGCCATATAATTATTTTAAGGGGTTTTTACATACATGACATAAAATTTACACGAAATTACGCATTTTACCATCAATTCATAAATATTACCACTATCACACCATATTCATTTAAATTTTACCCATTTCACATATTTCATATTATATTCTTTAGATGGTAAACTTCACATTTCTAAATTAGCCTTGATCTTAACTTTATTATTAATATATTAATTAAATTTTATAAATAAATTAATTTATATAAATAACAATTTAAATATTTATGAATTTATGTATTTTAATTTATTTATCCTATTTAAATTTTTCAATTAGGGTGCCGAATTTAAATCCACATAACTATAATTTTTAATTGAAATAGGAAAATTGATGTGTTTACAGTAAAAAATAAAAATATATATTAGAATTTAAATATTAATGAATTTATGCATTTTAATTTACATATAATATTATAAAGTATATGAAATATGTGAAATATGTGAAATGCGTAAAATTTAAATGAATATGATGTGATAGTGGTAATATTTACGAATTAATGGTGAAATATGTAATTTCGTGTAAATTTCATGTCCTGTATGTAAAAACTCTTTATTTTAAATATACTAAATTTTTTCTCTGTTATATGCATATTTTTAATATCAATTAAAATTTTCAACAATGTAGGTTTTTTGATATGATAAATGAGAGCTAATTTATATTTCATATATGTTCACATGGATATAGTCAATTCTAATAGATACTAAATACTCAATGTTCCATTTTTTAATTTTTTGATAATATGTTACATTTAGATTTTACAAGAGCAGTTGGAAGAATACTACAAAATTTTCATTGTAGGGTTTTAAATCTTTGACAATTTTTAACTATTTTGATAGTTTCAATTTCGGCACAAATATTTGCTATGAAACTTTGATTAACTCTTGACCTAAAAATTTATATTTCAAGATTTTTTCTTAAGAGTTTTGATTGAAATTTGAAACCTCAATCAAAAATCCTAAGTTGAAACTCTTCGTAGTTTCAACTAAATTAAAACTACTAAATTCTAGGGTATCAATCGAATTAAATTAATAAAATATATTTTTTAATTAATTCAATGCCAATGAAAGAAAGGTTGCCACCAAAATCTAAAACTATGGTCGATAGTAATAATCATAATATAAAATAAAGCAAAAAATTCTCATTCACTCTCATAAACAAATTGATCAAGCTTGCAGTTAATATCATATTAAGTATTTTCATATAGAAATCATTAATTAAATCTTGCTGATATTAACTTACTATTAATCTTAATTAATAATGCCACCTCCCATAAATGATTCTTAATATTAAATTCAACTAATGAAATTATTATCATATATATATATATATATATTTATATATGTAAAATTAACTTTTTATTTATGTAATATGATTGTCAAATAAAAATTTTAATTGAATACAATGTTTATAATCATTTATAAGTATTACTTGGTATTTTTCTATAACATTTTATTATTTAGAAGTAGATCTAGATATAGACATACTTTCTAGAAAATCATTCATCTCAGTAATACTTTACCTCAAGCACACTTAGCCACATAATTTTTTATCACTAGGCTCATAATTTTTTCTCAAAAAATACTCTGCTATTTGGCATCACGCTATTTATTATACAATTTAGGATCTCCCATTCTTTTTCAATGTGAGTCGATTCATTCTTTTGTCACTTTTACTACTATTTATTAGCCTAAGCGTACCATGAGCCATTTTTTATTTCAATAATTTTTTTCTTTTAAGATACTACTTGGTGATTATTCTCTATTCTCTTTGTCAATGAACATCACATTTCATATGAATAAATATGTGAATTCCCGGTCTCCCTCTAACTGTAGGCCTATGAAGCACGAGTACGATACGACGATACGGATACAACGATACGCCAAACTTAAAAGAAGTAGGATACGGATACGTCAGGATACGGCTGTTATATTTATGTATAATACGTCATATTCTCATATTTAAGATATGAATTTATGGTGGATTATACTAGCTTATACATTTTGTTGTTATAATTTTCAAAAATATCTTTTAATTTTTTTTTTTTCTTTAATTAGAAGTATCGAAAAGTATCGGGCAAGTATTGGGCAAGTATCGGGCAAGTATCGGGCAAGTATCGGGCAAGTATCGGGCAAGTATCGGGCAAGTATCGGGCGAGTATCAGATTTTTAAAATTAAAAATAAAAATCAATACGCCACGTGGCGTATCGGATACGTATCGGTATCCGATACGGATACGATACGGATACGTTAGGCTCCACGAAGTATCGGTGTTTCATAGATATTATAGGCTCAGTTGCTCTAATTTATAGCCGACAATCATTTAGTTCATTATATAAATACACATGAAAGCCAAAAAGATTGGCACATGCACGTTTTCATGCTTTCTCTTGGAACCTCAATGAGTGCATTTTTTTTTTTTTTAAAAAAAAAATTTTGATGAAAATAATGAGTGTAGTTGACCACCGAGGACGTTACAGCAGTGAAGAAATTATTGCGATACGGTGGGATACATTGGACCAGAGGCAATTTATTGTCCCTGCAGTTGTCGGACCTTCCGGGACCAAAAAATAATAATTTTTTTAATTTAAGTTCTTTTAATTAATTAATTAATAATATGGTATTAAGAAAAAAATTAACAAAGGGAGCATATTTCGGACGACATTAACTGCTGCTGTTAGTTAAGAAGTCGTCCGGCGGACGGATGACTTCTTAACTAGTGATAGCAGTTAACGCCATCCGAAACATGCCTTTTTTGTTAATTTTTTTTTCTTAATTATGTTTATATTATTAATTAGTTAATTAAAATTACTTACATTTAAAAAATCATCGAGTTCAAGTAGCAATAAAATGAGCCTATTATGTGTTATATTTTAATCTCTAGTCGCATAAATACGACCTAAAATTATATTTTAGGCTTCTATTGTGCTGTATGCTGATCACATTTATATAATTTTCAAAAATGTGCAAATTATTTTTATAGATGTGCTCAATATAGTAATAAAATTTTTTTATACTTTTATTTGATTGGAAGATTGATTACTTTTGATTAGTTAGAGAGAAAATATATTATTATATATGAGTAATGTGAAGATATGTTATTTTTATAACGTAAAAAATAAAGTTAAGTATTTTTATTTAAATATAACTTGAATATGAAATAAAATTAATATTGAGATATAGTTAATTAGATGTAGGATGAAGTAAATTTCTGGAATTTATAGTGGATGTAATATGAAAATTTTAAAAATTAGCCCATTTATGAAGACACCCTATGTAAAAAAACAGCACTACATTTTTTTTTTCTGTCATTTGGTAATCAATCCTGCAAATATGCTACGATAGAAAATAAAATTATTTTAATATTAAATTTTATATATATCATGTAATAAATATAACTTAGAAAATTCATATTATATATATCTCCTTTTCATATATTCTCTCTCTTTATATTACACGAACTTATTAGATAATTTTTCACAAAAAAATTATTAGAAATCTTAAAAAAAAATTTAAACCTGAATATATAGTTCTACTCACGCCACTAATTATTTTTATTTTTTATTATTTACATTACGGCTTTGAAAATCTTCTAAAGAACAGAAACAAATTTTTAGATTGAATATCTGTGAAGTGTGAGTTATGGCATGCTAAAAAAATTAGCTTTCAAATTTTGTTTTAACATGATATGAATAAAATATTATTATACTTATTCTTAATCTTCGGAGTTTAAATATTTATGAAATTAACACTGAAATTAAGATTATTTTTAATCTCAAATAAAAATTATGTTTCCTAAGATGTAATATATTAAATTTGAGGAAAACAAAATAACTATTATTCTTATAAATTTGCCAATTAAATAATCATAAATAAATAATTTTCGCGAGACACATCATACTACGTGCTAGTTAGAAGACAAGGCAGATACACATTTTTCGTCTGCGTTTGCCTAGCATTTATAATAATAATAATAATAATAATAATAATAATAATAATAATAATAATAATAATAATAATCAAAGTCAAACTTTGCTCAAATTTCATTTTCCAGTTGGATATATAAACTTAGAATCCAATCATCAATGTCATATTAATATATATATATAGAACCAATCAACATATTTAGCCATGTTTCAAACTGACTAAAAAATATGTTAAAAATATAGGTAAATTGCATATGGGCTCCTATGATTAAAAAAGCATTGCAAATTGATCCCAACTTCTTAAAAATTTAATTTGGGTCTTTAGGGTTGTAAAAATATTGTCGTTGGGTCCTAATTAAGAAAAAATTATTAATTTTTTACCATTATATCAAAAGGTAATTTATAATAGTTAAATTTTAACTTATTTGAATATAAATTTAAAATATTAATATTAATAAAATAAGAAATAAGGGAAATTAAATTTTATATTTTTATTAAATTTTCAAAGAATTGTAAGAATAGAGGGGATAATAGTTCTTTAAAATATGTAAACGATTCAAATTAGTAAAAAATAATTAAAAATTTATATTTTCTATGAGAAAAAATCAGTATAAAATGTAAGACTTTGAAAGAGGATCTAAATCAAATTAGTAAATCGATATTTTTCAAAATTAAGACTAATTTACCGTACCTTTCTAACTTGAGGAGCCTAGATGCAATTTATGTTAAAAATTTTTCTATACCATGCATGCATTTGGTGTAATAATCATACAAGTTATATTATCTACCACTTGCCTCGTTTTGTTCAAAATTTTTTTTATAAGAGAAAAAATTTTATTTTTAAAATTTAATAAGTAAGAAATCTATTTTAATATTAAAAAGTATATAAATACGAAATACTTTTAATTTTAATATTCGTATTTATGTTGGAGTGAAATAAAGTTGATTTTTATAGTTAAAATTTGTGTTAGGTAAAAAAAATGTGTTGAACCAAACGAGGCCTTAGTGTGGTGCATTTGATTTGGCCTAAGAAGTTTCTAACTTTATCTTAGACTCAACTCAAATATTTACGCATATTTTTCTAAAGATCTGAGCGATTCACGTGGCACCACAACAAACTAATTTAATATTATACTAGTATCTTTTATTAGATTATAAAATTATTAGTCAAAAGATAATATCGAACCAAATGCCCTCTTAAGATAATATTGAACCAAAGACCTCTAAAATAGATTGAGCTTAAGGCATGTCTAACTCAGTTGAAACTCGTGTCATTCCTACTCCTATACACACATTTTCTGTAATCAGGCTGGGTAAAATATCTGAAAATCAAAATTAGATCAAAATTCGAGTTAGATCAAGGTCTGACTAAGAATTTTGAATTAATTTTTTAATTGAATAAAACTTAATTATTAATCATATGTTATATCTAAATATATATATTAACATATTATATATATATATATATATATATATCAAAATATAATATTACTACTTCGTTTACATTTATTTTTATATCATTACTTATTTACATGTACAATAACTTATTTATGCATTAAAAAACCTTATTACCTACCATTATATATAAATTGAGTCGATTATAAGTTTAATGAACTCCATTTCAACCGAATTGACTTTGAGTTATACGAAATCAAATCAATTTTAAATCAAGTAAAATATAATCGAATTTCAAATAAAATTATCAGCTCTACAACCAAGCATTCAATGCCATATATGCAAAGATAAATTGAGCAATACCAACGTAAATCGAGCAAAGCTCGATTTTTGAAAATTTCAATTCAAAACCAATCCTGAGCAGCGTCAAACCCAAACTAGGTATTGAGGTTTACTCAAACTCGACTAATTACCACCCTCATCCCTAACTAAATATTTTCTACATTATGACAAATATACTCATGCCAGTATACGTAGTATCAAATAGAATTCAATTGAATATTAATACATTTCAAACTAATTCAGCTCAAATAACAGGAAATACACTTTAGCTCCAAGTGCTAATATTTTCACTATTTTTAATGATTTTTACCACAAGGTCCTCTTGCTAGCCAAATTAGGAATACTATAACTTGATAATACATCACAAATTAAATAGAGAAAAACAAAATAAGAGAAACAAAAATCTACTTTCATAACAAAGAATTAAAAAGCCACAATTTTTTTTAAAAAATTTCATTTAAATTCCTGAACTCTAGTTCTATAAATATTTCAATTCACAATATTATAATATTAAATTAAACAAATAATAATTACTAAATTATATAAACATTTAAATAACATTACTATTTAAATAACACAAACTTCTAAATTGCATTAAAGAAGCATTTGGTTCAATATTATCTAAAGAAAATAATTATTTAATTTAATGACATCTTTAAATAATATTTTATAAAATTACAAAATTATTAATTAAAAGATAAATATCATAACATATAAATTACATGACATAACACTAAAATAATAATGAACCAAACGTCCCCTAAATCAAATTCGCTAACACCACATGGAAACCATAATCAATAGTTATCAATCAAGAGCTGATTAGGTTCAAATAAATATGTTTTCTCATGCAATTAATAGATAAAATAATACTACAAAGACACTTTACAAAATATCATTCTTATTTCTATGCTAACCATGAACAATATAAATTTAAACTACATTTACACAACTAAATGAACTTGAGTGCCATATGTATGCATCAAAAAAAATAACAAAATAAGTCTAGAAAAAGGAGAAAGAAGATCTATACATAAATAGAATTAACAAGAAATTTACTTGCGAGCCGCATGGTATACTTCAATGTAATCCAGAGCTGGTTTATTCCAGGACCAGTCTTGCTGCATGACCCGTTTGCATAACAGGTTGAACCATTCGCGACCATCATACCAAGCAGAGATTGCCCTGAAAAATTGACAGTAGAAATGCATCTAATTCGATAATTTTTTGAAATAATGTAAGAACGAAATCAATGTTAGAAAAAGAAACCAAAAGGTCCCAAAGCTTCAACAAAAATGTTGGCAAGCTAATTTTATCTTTCGTAATGACATGAGAAGTATTTTCTGATAAAATGATGGTTTAATTACTAAAAAATCTCTATAGTTAACTTTTGAATATATTTTGATTCACAATTTTAAAAATTTTTAATAGATTCCTACAATTTATTTAATATTATAAACGAAGTCCCTTCTCATTTATCACTAATAAATTTTCAATTTAATCCTTCGTACTCAAATTTTCAAAAAATTGTCATTCTAGCATATTCTCTCGCATCTCTCTCTTCACTTTCCGCTGCCCCCCTCTCCGGCTTCCTCCTCCGCTGCTCCTCCAGGGAGAGAGGGAGAGAGGGAGAGAGGGAGAGAGAGAGGGAGGGGGTGGGGGGTAGGGAGGGAGAGAGAGAGAGAGAGAGCATCAAATGCAAGAGAGAAGAGAGAGATGAGGTGGGTGAGGCGCATCTGCTCTGGAAAGAGACGGGGAGGATGGCGGGAAACCCCACCGCTTACTTCAAAACAGAGGAGAGAGAGAGGGGGAGGAGGGGAGAGAGAGAGAGAGTGGACAAAGGAGTGGGGAGAGGGTATGCCTGCAAATGAGTCGGATCTTGATCCAATCGATCTAAATCCGAATGCTTATGAAATAGAATAAAATTTTGACCCACACTACTAATCCAAAAAACAGACCTACTCCATTTCAGTATTATACATCGGATCTGACTCAGAAAAAATTCAACCCGGTTGTAGTTGATATGTTGCGGGCTTGCAGCCCGTGGGGCTGTTTTGCCCGTTTCGGTTTGATCTGTTCGGCGTTTCCTTCTAAGTTCTCCCATTCTTCAATCCATGATTCCGTCGAGTCCTCCTCTTCTTGTCACGCGTTAGGGTTTCCATCCAATCTCTTGCGAGGCTGCAAACTTCCAATCAGGAAGCTCACAGATGCCAGATTTTTGTGCGAGTGAGGCTGTGCAACTGTGCGACTGTGGCACTTGAGCAACTCGTCCTCACAACCTCTTGCGAGTTGCGATCGGGATCAAGCTCGGCACGACGGTCTTGCCGATTTGAACAAACGACTCAAGCTTGTTGGCTCTCTCATCGTTTTATCTCGCACAGTTGCACTCTTTCTCGGCTCTCCGCTCTCCAACCCTAAAAAGCCCGAAGTCGGTCAACGTGGAGCTAGCTTTGAACTATTCCATGGGATTGCAGGTTCACTGGTGGTGAATACGTGCAGTCGACGTCGAAGACTTGAAGCCATACTTCCAGTCAGCACTTTGCTCCCTCTGTCTTATTTCTTTGGAGCACACATATTGTTTAGGTTTACCTGCTTCCTTAACAAATTCCACCTTTTGTTTGTTCTAAATACTTGCTCTTGGATTCTTGAATCTCTATAATACTTGCTTGCTTTTTCATATTATGTATAGTTTCGAATCATTTACAATTGAATGCTAAATTTAAATAATTTTGAATCAATTTCACTGAGTAAGAATTCTCTTGATTGAATCATATCTACACAAAATTGTGGTACTGAATCGGTAGCAAATAATGATCCAAGTGTACAATAAGCAAAGAAAGCAATGAAGAGCATTGAAAAAGAAAATTAACTTGACCTATTTAAGCTGACTTTGAGAGGACTACTGACAAATATGATGTTTACACTACATTATGTCAGCATTGTAAGAAGATGTTTGGTGTTGATAGCTCAAAAGGTACATCTTGTCTTTGAATTCATTTAAATAGACGTGTTAAGAAAAAAATAACTTTATCTGGGCAATAATATCTTCAAGCATCAAAAACAAATGAAGGGTTATTAGTGCTACAAGTGTGAAAGTTTGATCAAGATAAATGTAAGCGAAGCTTTGCTGTAGCTGTTATTAAACATCATTATGCTTTCAGTATATGTGAACATAAATTCTTTCGTGAATTTATTAATGATTGCCAACCTCAATTCAAAATAATTAGTAGAAATACTTTAAGGGGGATATAGCTACTATTCACAAGCAAAAGAATGAGAAGGTTTATATTAAGTTTGAAAAGCAAAATTACAGGATCACAATTACCACAAATTTGTGGACTACAGAACATCAAAATATTGCATGTGTTTGTATAGCAATGTATTTCATTAATATCAATTGGAAGTTAAAAGAAAAGATAATTACATATAGAAGGTTGAATTTTCCCAATGATATTAAAACTATTCACAATTGTATTCTGGAAGGAGTTTTGGAGTGGAATATAGATAAGAAATTACTTTGCATAGTTGTAGACAATGCTTCTAACAATGATGCTATGATTAAATCACTTAGAAGATGGTTCTGTAGGAAAATTTATTATTATTGAATGGTAAGCATTTTCATGTTAGATGTAGTGTATATATCTTAAATTTGATTAGTTAAGACAGCTTAAAAACACATAGGTGGACTCGTTGATAAAATACGAGAAAGTATCAAATATTTCAATAAATCTCCTTTTGCTAAACAGATGTTCACTAGTGTGTTTGATTAACTCAAATTGAATTCGAGAAGAAAGGTTCCTTTGGATGTTCCACATAAATGGAATTCAACTTACTTGATGCTTGAGGCAGTTTTATACTTTAAAAATGCCTTTACTCATCTTCAGATGATAGATAAAAACTATTGCGTAATCCTTCTGAAGAAGAGTGGACAGTTGCAAAAGATTTATTTGGTGTCTTAAAATCTTACTATGAAGCTATCTTGCATTGTTTTGATACAACTTGTCGTACTTGCAATATTTTTTTGTTGATATTTGTAACATACAAATTCAACTTAAAATTTTAGCAAAGCACTATAATTTGGACCTTTGTTTGAAGGCTAAACCCATGGGAGCAAAATTTGAGAAGTATTAGGATAAATGTAGTTTGGTATTGGCTTGAGAGTTATACTTAATCCTAGATTAAAAATGCCTTTTATTGAGTAGTATTATAATAAAATATATAGTTAGTTTGCAAATTAAAAATACATAGAAAGAGTACAAAGTGCTTTTTTTGATTTATTTAAAGATTATCTTAATATTAATAAAAGTCAAGATGAAGTATATAGCATTACAACAAGAGACAGTGAAGTTCTTTAAAGCCAAGACACGAATCAAAATGAGTTGAATAATTTTCATTCATGGTATACTCAATCTCAATCTATAAACTTATTATCTTTAAAAAAATTAGAATTCAATTCATATTTAGATGAATGCATAATTCATGCAAAACGACAATTTGATATTTTGGATTGGTGGAAAGTTTATATTATAAAGTTTCCCATTCTTGGTAAAATGGCTCGCAATATCTTTAGTTGTGTCAACTACTACAGTTGCTTATAAATCTGCTTTTAGTATTAGTGGTAGGATAATTAATGAGAAATACTCTTCTTTAGATCCATCAATTGTTGAAACTATAATTTGTACTCGTGATTGGATATAAAGACAATATAAAGATAAAGATAAATTTGTAATACTTATATACTCAGTTGATTCTTATAATTGCGTTTTTTTTTAATCACAGGAAGTATGGATAAAAGAAAAGAAAAGGCCTAGCATTTTCTATCCTAATAAATGGTATGAAATTATTTTATGTGTTTATATACTTATCATTTAATTGCATGTATTAATTATTGTTTGATTTTATTAAGGCTTATAATCCTTGAAAAGGCTATTACAAATTATTTTAAGTGCAACAAGTACTTATATTGTAAGGTGAGAAATAGTTGTAAATATTTTCTACCATTAAGATGAAATATTTAGTGCTAGCCTTAACAAAATTATGCTTTATTCGTTGTGTAATATTTTCATTCAAACTGGTGTCTCTACAATTTGTAATATTATATTGTGATACTGATGTCAATGATATAATTAGCTTTATATTTGTTATTCTACAATAATTAAAATATTTATATATTATCTCTAAATTTCCTACTATAATACATTTATATTGTAAATTTTAGTAATTGAAATTTCATTTAAAAATATAAGAATATGCGTACAACTAATAGTTATAATCATTAAAAAAATAGTGTTAAATTATTTAAGAAAAGTTCCGAGCCGAACCGAAATCTGACCCGAAAGTCCGAACCGTGGCGTGTCATGGAACAGATCCGGATCGACCCCCAATCTGATCCCATTTTTAATCAATCCGGATGTATCCGGATCGGGGTCAACCCGATTTGGATCAAAGGATAACCCGATTTGGATCTAATCCTTTGACAACCCTAGGAGAGGGATAAAATAGGAGTTTAAGAAAGTTAAAGCGAAATATTCTTTAGATGCTGACAGAAATCGTCAGTTTAGACTTTTCATGTAATAATCATAATTTACAAAAACCTTTATTATTACAAAGTTTTCAAAATAAAGAACAATCAGGAAGTTTTTAAAAAATATGAACTAAAACGTAATTAGGGGTTACCTATATAATTAACCATACTATAACTATTTTCTTTTTCTTTTCAAAAAAAAATGAAAGGCCACCCCAAGATGCTTTGTTCTCCCGTAACCAAGGTTGTTTGATTATCTTTTTCAAGATTATAAAGACATGCATTTGAGCTTAAATATAGAACTCAAATTTTTTGCATAGAACTTCCAGCAAGTTGCATTAGTTTTGCACATTCTTCTTTATTTTCCTCCCACGATATGACTTCCTCTCCAATGTCAATTGTGCATCTCTAATCTCGGTTGAACATGCCCAAATCATCCGATCCCAGGCTCCTAGCCCTAGTAATGAAATCTTCTAACAAAATTTTATTTTTGCAATCTTAACAATATAATCATTCCTTTTTACAAATTAAATATAATCATTTCTCCATCAATTTTTTTGAATTTTCCACAACTTCATGTCTCAACATTTTCATTTCTACAGTATGCACTTATGTTATTAGTGATTTTATTGACCAACATTCGGATTCATATAATAAAGTTAGCCATATTTTAGTTTGTGAAATAGTCCTTAAGTTTTCAGCAACAAACAAAATTTTGTAGTCTAAGGTGTTTGGTTCAATGGTCTTGTGATGACATCGTAAAAAGTTATAAAATTACCGCTCACTAGTAACATTTAGATGTTACCTAAAATCGGGTGACATTTAGATGTCACATCTATTAATTCCTCTATTGTGATTATAATATAATCATGTGTTTTGATATTTATCACTATGTTTAAATTAGTTGGTGACTAATGAATTTTTAAGTTTGTTGTAAGTTTGGAGTTTTTATTGCCAACTTGATGCTCTACATTATAATTAAAGTAAAAAGCTTGGGAGGAGTGAAACATGCTTAACTTGAAAAATGATGGAGCGATCAAGATTGACGAACAAGTCCTGAAAATAAAGAGAAGATTAATTAAAATTTAATTTTATTGTTTATTATTGTAATAATAGTAGAACTATTGTAAGATTGTCCTTAAAGTGCTAAGAGATATGTGAATCATATTATGAGCAATTAAGACATCGTAATAGATTAGTTGGAATGTTTTTAAATCGAGTTGGGTTGAGTGAACCAACTAATATTTAGGTTGAAGGTCTGTTGTCTTCGATAGATTGGTCGATAAATCGGCTAATAGATCAAGCATCAAAGACAACTTGTAGCACTTTTTACTAGCCGTTGAAGATCTTCTCTATATAAATGGTCGAAGATTTTTGGGATATATTGATGATCTTTCAAGCTTATAATTGAACCCCTTTAGTTGAGATTTAATCTCCTCGATCAAAAAATAATTAAGGGTAAATTAAAAGGTGATTAATGAAGATCAAGTGTCCAAGATGCTCATTTGTGATCTCTCTCCTCTACTGCTTTAAGAATTCAATCCTACGAAGGAGAGGTTAATTTATTTTTGTTTGCTCTTATTATATAATCATTTTATCGATTTTGGTTTAGAATGTTTCCCTACTTGCAACTAGTGAGGACGGATTTTAGTTGGCTTGATTGATAGTTTGTTATTTTGGTTTGTACGGGCTTTTTCGATTTAGTAGAAAGTTAGTTGGTCTGCCTTTGAGCCGAGGACGTAGATACCATAAAGTATCGAACCTCATTATAACGTGTGTTCCTTGTGATTGTGCTTTCTTATGATTTGCACATTTTATTATTGCTTCCACTTGTTAATTATTTTATTACTAACTTGAGTTTATGAGTTTTCTTAATTGTATTATAATTATATTAAATTAAATTTTAATTAAGATCTATTCACCCCTTTTCTAGACTCATACCTAAATCCTACAATATTATCTCTAAAGAGATCACTAATGTTAAAGAAGAAAAGTTAGAATAAGAAGGTAATGAAGTACAAAAATCTGATTCAATGGAGAAGGAGTCCACAAACTTTAAACGTAGAATACTTTTAGGTTCCAAAAGTCTAATGATAATTACATGCTATCCATAATATCATGACATTGAGCCAAACAAATAATCATTGGAAGATATTATAGATATCTAAATAACATTGATATTTAAATAATTATATCTATATTGCATCAAACTATACCCTTAATTCAAGTTGAAACTAATATACACACTACCAAATAGTCCAAGATAATTATTGTGCCAGAGATGGTCCAAGATGATTAGCAAGCATTGAAATAAAGCCTCAAGTAACATTAAATAAAAGTTAGTGGTAAAGAAGAATTCGTACATCTGACCGCAAGTAGTGAAAGCTATTAGCCTACTAATGATGACGATGATGTTCAACCAAAACTAGAGCAATAATTAATGGTTTATAAAAGTGTCTTCCCTTCTTCAAGCTTTGGTTGACCTTGAAAAGTAATTTTAACGTTTTAAGATAAATAATTTACCTATTGAGAGCATAATCTACCCCAGCGGAGTCTGCACCTTCAAAGTTGAATCCATTTGGCTCAAGGCCCTCTGACTGAGCCCTCTCCTTATCGTCATCAACATCAAAAACTGTGTCATACAATCCTAAAATGGGTGTCCAAATTTTCACTTTAGTCATTGCACTTACTACAACAAAATTGGAAGGAAAAAAAAGGCAGTATCACTGCAACAAAATCAGCCAGGTCCGTCACCATTAAAAACTTTTCACTGCAACAAAATTAAAAATTTTTTTATAAAGGGACAATATGTTGTCAGTTGTCACTAGCTATTAAGATGAAATGTGGAAGGTGCTCATTCTTATCAAAAGTTGGTAACACTCAAATTTAAATATGCTTCCAATCCTTGAAATGTATGCAACTCCTTTAAGTAGTTCCGTCCCCATTAGAGGCTAGATTCTTCTCATATCCATTCTCTCTTGGGCAACTATTAGAGAGGTTGCTGGGAGGTTAAAAAGATAAATGTGCTTAAGGAACATTAGAACTAAGCCAGATATAGGGAATCCCATGTATTTTGCATTGGAAACTTAAAATACCAAGGTATTTTGGAAAATAATGCATCAGTGTTGAACATAACTTTACATGCATTAAGTCTCCTATAATGAGGGAGAAAGCTAGTAAGAAAATTATACGACATACCTCCTGTTTTACGTACAATTGGAATAGAACCATATCTCATTGCTATCAGTTGGGTTAATCCACATGGTTCGAAAATTGATGGAACAAGAATGAAGTCTGAACCAGCATATATCTATAAAAAACAATATATTAGCATAAAATTATTACTAGAAAGGAAGTTAACAAAAATACATATGAGATTCAATAAAAGGGCTCACCAAGTGCGAGAGAGGTTCATCATAGGTCAGGCACAGTCGCACTCTGTCACCATGTGATTGATGCAATTGGTTTGCAAGGTTCACAAAATCATTTTGTATACGAGGATCTGGAGCTGATCCCAGCAAAACAACCTAAATCACACAACTTTTTAAGTCAGAGTATGAAAGGAAACAGATTCTTTCATTTAAAATTTATAAAGCTCAAAACTATTGTTATTTAATGGAAACTGCTCTACAAGGCCCTTCGAGAAACTTTTAACCAAAAAAGTTTAAGACAATCGCTTGTTATGATTAAGACAATTGCTTGTTATGATCAAACAGCTTTTCTAACAATTAATATAGGAAGAGATTGAGAAAAAAAGAGGTCAAGAAGAAACACAACTGACATAGCCAAGTGAAGTACTACATTCATGGCAGCAATGAATGCCTTATGTCAATATATCAGAAAACAATGAAGTTTCACCCCTCATTTATATTAGAGTAGGGCAATCAGTTTACAAGATAACCGTATCTACAAATGATTCAAAATTATATAATTGGAAATTCAAATATCTCAACCTTTTTTGGGTTTTTGAATAAGAAAGAGAATTAGACATCTCATTACATTGATTCAGCTTCAATTATCAAAAATACAAACGAAAATAACCTGTCCATTGCAGTCCAGTGTTCGCCTAATAGCATGTTTAATGAGGTGAATTCCTTTCTGGACAGTTAAACGCGTGACTATTCCAAGCAACGGATGGTCAGATTTCCTCAAGCCAAGCCTTTGCTGTAAAGACTCTTTAGCAGCCTTCTTACCTTCCACAACATTTTCAGAGGTATAAGATACCTACAATCACATAGAAGAATCACCATAACATCACCTCCTACTATTATTATTATTATTATTATTTTTAAATAGAGAACATCGCCTCCTACTTAGAGAAGCACTAAAAGGAACAAAATACAAAGGATAACTTAGGGGTAAGGATGTTAGTTTTGCTCGAAGATAGAAGATCACTCAAAAATTAAATCAGATTTTGGATCGAATCAAGCTCAGCTCAATCCAAACGAGTCAATTAGGGAGACTTTGGTTCAATATTTTTATGATGTTACATCATGTTATTTGAAAAAATTAATTGTTTGGTTTATTAACGCGATATTGTCAGGTCCCAAGTCTCAAATGAAAAATGCGGATAGTTGCTTTAGGCAGTTAACAGCCAGCGTAAAACTTATCGAATATGACATGAATCCTTTAAAAAATTACGCTAAAACTAGAGTGTTCCCTGAAAGCGATGCACTGTATTGTCTGAATACAATGAAAAATGTGCAAAGGCCACTACATCGGCACCCGGGTGTAGTAATATATGAGTAAGAGTTCCCACATTATGGACGAATGTCAGTAAAAAAGCTAGTCCAAGATACTAAAATAAGATTAAGGACTTAGATTATAAGCA
Source organism: Apostasia shenzhenica (assembly GCA_002786265.1). Classification (NCBI taxonomy): domain Eukaryota; kingdom Viridiplantae; phylum Streptophyta; class Magnoliopsida; order Asparagales; family Orchidaceae; genus Apostasia; species Apostasia shenzhenica. Next base: position 484,537 of record KZ451993.1, read on the forward strand.
CCCTTACAAGCAAGCTAATAGAGTTAAATGGACATTATGGTTCACAAAATTATTAATATTTTGTGCCTGCAGGAAATAAAATGGTACGGGAGAAAGCCAAAGAAATTGATATCTTATGTTTCAAACTTTGGTAAAAACAGAACCAAGAATGGAGTAGGTTTAATTCTCGATAAGAGTTCGAAGGATTTACAATGAAAGACAAGAGGAATGGAGATAGAATTATAGCACTAAAAATTGTTATCAATGAGATGATTATTAATATTATAAGCGTGTATGCCCCCATGTATGTTTAAATGCAAGTATAAAGAAGAAATATTGGAATGATTTATAAAAATTGGTACAAGAAATACCTCAGGAGAAGAGAATATTTATCAGAAGAGACTTAAACGAACATGTTGAAAATATTGCCAAGGAATTTAATAGCATTCACGGTGGGTATGATTTTGGGGAGGCTAATGAGGATAAAATTATTTTAAAATTTTCCTTAGCTTATGATATTTCGATTGCTAATACCTTATTTAAGAAAAGAAATAAACATATTATCACCTATAAGAATGGGTCTTCAATAACCTAGATTAATTATTTTTTTATAAGAAAACAAAATCGCTTGGACTGTAAAGATTGCAACATCATTCCAAGTAAATGCTTGACTACTCAACATTGATTAATGATTTTAGATTTTAAAATGAAGAATTGAAGAAGTAATAGTAAGTTGAAACAATAACTTCGAACTCGATGGTGAAATTTAAAGAATGAGAATAGAAACATCTTTAAGAAGAGGGTTCTAGAACATGAGTAATTGGACATTGAAAGAGAAGCTAATCTTATGTAGTTGAGAGTTGCTAACTGCATCCGTAAAATTACGAAGGATATGTTGGAAGAATGTAAAGGAAAGCTTCAAATAATAAAAGATGTTTGGCGGTGAAAAAAAGAAATATAATAAAAAAATTAAAAAAATATTTGTTATAAAAACTAGTATAAATGCAAGAGGAAAGAGGATTTAGGGAAGTATAAAATTACTCGATGAGAATTTAAGAAAGCAGTCTGTAATGCAAAGAATGTGGCTTTTGATGACTTTGTAGAAAAATGAACACTAAAAAGGAGAAAGACATATACAAATTGGCCAAAGTAAAAAAAATAAAGGCCTGACCGGAGTAAAATGCATTAAAAATGAGTATTAAAAAGTATTTTTAAGAATGAAGGCATTCAACACAAATGAATTTGAAAAACTTTTTAATAATGGTTGTGAAAATATGATTGATCTTATTGATTTTAGTATCTACAAGGAAGATAATATTTGTTCTTACATTCAATGTATAAGTAAAACTGATGTTAGGGAGACTTTAAAGAAAATAAAGTGTAAAAAAAATATAAGATCGGATGACATTCCAATAAATATTTGAAAATATGTGGCAGATCAAAGAATTTTTTGGCTCACTAGGTTGTTTAATATGATTTTGAAAATTAAAAGGATGTCAAATGAATGAAGAAAGAGTACATTGGTACCTATTTATAAGAATAAAAACGTTGTACAAGATTGTGCTAACTATAGAAAAATTAAGTTAATGAGGCATATTTTAAAAACTTTGAGAAAGAGTGACTGAACATAGATTACGTTGTGCAACTAGGGTATTAAAAAATTAGCATGATTTTATGCTAAGTAGATCTACTATGAAATCTATTTATTTGTTCAAAGGTTTAATGGAGATGTTTAGGAAGAGAAAAGAAGATTTGCATTTGGTTTTCATTGATTTAGAAAAAGCTTATGATAAAGTCCTAAAAAAAGTGCTTTGAAAAATTCTAGAAAAAAAAAAGATTTGCACTGCTTATATTCAAGTTATTTAAAATATATATAAAGGTTTAATTGCATGTGTTTAGACACAAGAAAGTCTTACTAAGCATTTTTTTTATTTCAATTAGACTGCATCAAAGTTCAATTTTAAGTCCATACTTTGCATTGATTATGAAAATTTTGACTGAACATATTCAAGAAAAAGTGCTTTCTGCAGATGATATTTCCCTCATTAATAAGACTAGAGAAGGTGCTAAGGCAAAACTTGAGTTATGAAAAAATACATAGAATCTAAAAAATTTCGTTTTAACAGATCAAAAATTGAATATATAAGGTGTAAATTTAGTCAAACTAGAAGTACTTGTAGTAAGAATATGATAATTGATGGTCAAGTTAATACGAATAACGCGTGATTTAAATATCTTACATTATACAGTGAAATAGATTATGTTATTAGAAGGATGCAAGCATGATGGATAAAATGAAGAAATGCATCTATTATATTGTGTGATAAAAAAAATTTACTCAGACTTAAAGGTAAATTTTATAGAACAATTATAAGGCTAGCAATGTTATATAGTGTTAAATGCTGGCCTACAAAGCAGAAATATATAAACAAAATAAGTGTTGTCAAAATGAGAATGTTAAGATAAATGAGCGGGTGTACACGAAAGAACATAAAAAATGAGTATATCTGCGAGAAAGTTAGCAATTAAAGATAAACTCAAAAAGAATCAGCTTAGATGATTTGAACATATAAATTGTAAACTAATAGAAGCTCCAGTAAAAAAATTGAATTATTGGATCTTGCTCATGTAAAACGAGGAAGAAGAAGACCGAAAAAGACATGACAAAAAACTATAAGAAATAATCTTACATATTTGAAGCTAAACGAAGATTTATTATTTGACAGAGTGGAATAAAAACAAAGGATTCATGTAGTTAACCCCCCTAGTGGATAAAGATTTGGTTTGCTGTTAATTGTTTGGTTTAATAACATATTTAAATAAAATAATAAAAATTAATAATTATTATTCTAAAATGACATCTAGATGTCACTCAAAATTGGGTGATGTCTAGATGCCATTATGATAAAGAAGGGTAAGAGTATATTGATTCTTTATTATCATATTTTAACATCATAATATTGAACCAAACAAATAATAATTTAATTATATCATGCAACATTTAGATAACATAAACATCCAATCACGTTGAATCAAATGACCTAATTATGTTAAAACCAAACCTGGTTTTTGCAAAGAACGGCTTTATTAGCTAGATGAATTATCTAGACATAAATCAAAACACCTGCGTACTCAAAAAGATTTAAAAATTTACAGAAAATGGAGAATAAAACATACAGGTATAAAGTTGTCATCATAAGGATCCCAGATATCTGGATCAATGCCATTTAGAATTCCATGGAACTTGTAAAGATGGGGAGAAATAGCTGGATTTCCAGAAACCTCCTTTGAATAAGTATTTGATACCTGTGAAAAAAATCGAAGATTATAGCTGATGAACAGTGAACGAAATAAGGGATTCATTATTTAAAAAAAAAACATCTTAACATGTGAACAAAAAACATATGTGAAAATTCAACAGCTTCATCACTACTATGTTGTTGAGATGAAAATGCTGATAGCCTACAAGTAAAAATGGAGGAAAGAAATGTAGATCTATCACCACAGTCAGAACATATGAAAGCATAGAATCCACTAAGATAATTTTACCATAGAGTAACATGGTTTATGAAAAAGGATTGTCATTTTAATTACACTATTAATACTTTAATCATACGCAACAAGGATAAGGAATTGGAGTAATTTATAGGACTAACCGTTGTAGCCCTGTCAGCATAAACCATTGCTCTTGCAATCTGTCCTATCCCAAACTCAAGGTTATGTATAGTAAAAATAACTCGCGCATTACCAATCCCATAATGCATATAATTTTCCTTAAATAACCATGCTACTGGGGCGCTGGACCAATCATGACAGTGCAGAATGTCCTGAAAACAAAATAATCTTTTAAAGAGAACACACAAAAGTAGAGATGTAATAGGATTGATGAACTAGTATTACAGAAACATCAAGTAACAAGTCAGAGGTAAATCTTTTCAGAAAGTATTGTGAAAATAGAATCAACAAAAATGGATTCCATGCATTATAGAGTAAGTGACTAAGTCCTCCATAATTTTGATGCGGCCTGTGCTGACATTAATTGGATGCACTTACATTGGCACAACATCCAGTCAAATCAAAAAATAAAGGAAAAAATAGTATGCTAATAAAAGTAATAACAAAAGAGAACATTATCATCACCATCATCATCAATAACTTACCCCAACTATTTAGGGGCAGCAAAAATTTGCACATTATGTTGACACCTATTTCCACATTCTATCACTAGCCTTACTCCTCCCTCTCTAGATAGAATAATGCAATTCATAACCATTCCAGATAGTGACTGACTCGTATAGTAAAACTAATTGAACAACAAAAAGAAGCATAGAGAATCCAAATTCTTAACACTTCCACAATATATGTTCCCAATCCCGACATCTCAAAGACATAAGCAACAAGACCTGATGGAAATCTTGAAGGAATAGGCTGCCTGAATCACTCAGCTATAGTAATGAGTTTGCTATTCCAATAAAATAAGTAAATTACACCTAGATATCACGTAGGTATCACCTAGATAAGTAAAACTTAATATCACGTAGGTCTATGATTTCGGAAAGTTAATACCCGGGTCTCTAATTTTACAAAAAACATCAAATGGATCTTTTTTATTTTTTATTATTAATTCTTATAAAATAACAAAATTACTTACCCTCTCGTTAGCCGGCCAATGGCGAACAAGAGGCATAGTTGCCACCAGCAAGGGGGTAGGGGCAACTCGACCCCTCCTCCCTCTCTCTCTCTTTAAATCTGCATCCAGATCTATAGAGAAAGAGAAAAGGGGGAGGGTAATGGCAGTAGGCCTATGCATTCGATTTAAGATCGGGTTCGATTTTAAATTTTAAAAAAATCAAACCAACCAAATTAGATTATAAACCGAACCAAACCAAACCAACCAAATAAATATCGGTTCGGTTTGTTTTGGTTTGGTTTGGTTCGGTTAAAATCATGTTTTTTATTTAATTTTTCATCTAAATTTTTTTTTAAACTCTCATATTGATGTTAAATATTCCTATACAAATATCTAGACAACAGCCTTAATACAAGAGTAATTTAGCACAAAAAAATAATTTAGCAAGATGAAAAATCTACCTTGACTCTCAATAACAGTTTATAAAAATTGTCCAAGCACATGAAATAACTAAATCGTATCACCATAATAAACTTAACAAAATAGGCAACAAGAGTTCAAGAATAACTGCATAATTAACTTCACAATATAATCAAAATTACAAATCAAAATTACATAACAAAATTATATTTATATGTAGGGTTATTTAATAATCGGTTAATTCGGTTGGTTTGGTTTCCAAACATATGAAACTGAACCCAAACTGATTAACCGAAATACTCAAAATATCAAACCATCACCAAACCGTTAAATTATAAATCAAACCAAACCACTAAATTTAAACGATTCAGTTTGATTTTTCAGTTTAAACTATTGTTTGCACATTCCTAGATGGGTAGCCACAACGAAAGGAGGGGTTGCCCGCTCCCTCCTCTCTGCTCCTCTCTCTGACTAGGCAGACAGGTGGCGGAGCCGCCACGAGCAAGGGGGCAAGCAGCCTCCCCTGCCACTCTCTCTAAATCTGGATTCAAATCTAGAGAGTGAATCCAGATCAAGAGAGAGGGAGGAGAGGGAAGGCAACCCTCGCCACCTCATTGGTGGCGGCTCTGCAGCCTGTTCGTCGTTGGACAATGAAGAAGCCAATCATCGACAGCAGCAGTAGCAGGTGGGATGGAGGGAGAGGGAGGACAATTTCATCATTTATAAATATTAATAATAATAAAAAAAAAGATTTGATGATTTTTGTAAAATTAGGGACCCAGATATTAATTTTTCAAAATCATGGACTTGCATAATATTAAACTTTAAACTAGAGAACTAGGTGTAATTTACCCTAATATAAATGTTATTAAGGGAAAGTAGTATATACAACCTTTTCCTTACATTCAAACACTCCTTTATTTCAGCCAACCACTGAGAAAATTGTTTCATGATAGTTCAGTGGGATTAACAAGGAAACCCTATATTTTATTTTTCTTGTTAAGTCAGGAAGAAAGAGCAACTTAGTTCATCCAGCTTCTTAATACTTAAGCATGCTTTTTATTTTGTAACATCTCAGAAACATGCACAACAAACTCTGGAAATAGCTTTAAATTTTATACTGCACTACCACACCATGCAATAGATTGAGGTATGACCGTATGATTTGGATCAAGCATATGCCAAAATGCATGCCTTAAGATATACAGTGAGAAAACATACAATTCAACCTACTTATCTATTCACCGAAGGAAAGGAATTTTATAGAAAAACCAAGGAAAAAAACTTACAGGGCGAAATCCACTATGAAGAATAAACTCAAGAGCAGCATGACAGAAGAAACCAAATCGATCCCCATCATCATTCCTTCCATATACACAGCCAACACAAAACATTCTGCAAAAGAAGAGCCATCAGAAACTTCGTTTAAGTAACACTCTGCAAAGCAAGAACATGACAAATTGTAGATTAACTCAAATGCTTAAAACAAAGGTAGCTCTATTTTTGGAACATGTACTGTAGCCATATAATTGAATGGTTGATCATGCAAAACACCATGTAAGTTAAGATATAAAACTTGAACGCAAACATGGCTCAAAATGAATGCAGTGCTAGTATAACATATCATGTGAACATTTACAACTCATATACGTTGTACTTGAATTGTATTAGGAACACAGAGAATGGTGATTTTACTATTATTTTTTTCATTGGGCTCAGGAATAGACAAAGCCTTGATTTGCTCATTACTACCCCCTCTAGTATGTTGTAGCTTGTGGGACCACTCCATATGAGAGAGAAAAGTATGAAGTTTGACAGGAGTTAAGAGTAACTATCTACCAAAGTAGAAGTGAAAATGGAAGTGAAAACCCAATGTAAAAAGAGCCTTATCTGTATGAAACCCTATTTCAGATATAACTCTATGCAAACACACCCTGTGGTTGTAACCCTGTGGAAGGAAGTTCAACATAGCGTGGATGTAACCACATCCACCAGCTTAATCATGTCTCCTTTGAATCACTTCCCCGCTCTTCCTCTCTCTACCCCTCTCAATATTCATCACGCAATGCCACCTCCTCCCACGCCACCATTGCCTAGTGTCCTCACCCGTTGTGTGCCAACACTCGCCCCTCCGTTGTTGCACTCTGGAATCACCGCCAGATGCTTCAATCTCCACCGCGCCCTTGCCAACCTACGGTCAAACCCCTACATTGATGTCAACACATCCCCAAGACACCACAGTATCAAACGCCAGTTGCAACTAATCTTCTGCCACGATCCCAACCACTCGTTCGGTAAATGCCGCAAACTCCAACCATCAGATCGCTAACAACCCCGCTAGCACTACGTCTAGTGCCTGTCCCGCAATGCAATCATCAGTCAAGTCCGAATTGATTCATCGTCTCCATCTCCACGCCAAGTCGATGTGTGTGAGACCCGCCCATAGTTCCATTTCCCGAGCTGGACCTTGCACGTGCGGTTCAATCTGGGCCCAAGAACCCCTTTCTGTCTGCGCCCGATCCTTTTGATCCAATGATGCAAAGGAAGTTGCAAGAGGGAATGCAAATTTTCAGTCCAAGCACACCTTTTGCACACCAACCCTGGGTATTTGACTCCACTGACTTCATTGTTCTTTGGATTTACATTATTTTGCTATACAATGTGACCTTACATTGCTGAGCACTACAGTAATTGATTGTCGGTAATATTTTGAAGACCCTTAATCCTGTTTTGTCTTACCAATTTTTTTGAAAAACAAAGTTTTGTTCTAATCCAAGTAGATAATTCTTCAATTACCATCGATTTAATTTATTTAAATTTTGATGAGTTGTTTTTGCGGGAATTGAAATTTTTTCAACACAAAAATTAATACTAAAATTTACAATAGTTTGAGAATAATTTGCTATTCAAACTTGCTAAACTTTGTACTTGCTTCTTTATTCACTTGTTCTGCATCAAAAAGTGTGTTTTTATCAATGCTCATCCTTGTAGTGCTTAGTAACTTATCAAGTTAGTGTTTTTTCCTAGCAAAAGTGGGGGCCAGCTAGCAGGCTTCTTATCAAGGTCTTCCACTAGCTTCTGGCTTGAAGTGTTGTCGAGCTCTTGATATCTCAAACACTCAGATACCTCTACTCAATAGGTTTTCCCTCGTGATGTTAAGGCTTTTCAATAATTTCCCCTTCAGGGATTCACATATCGGAGTTCCTTCTCTTGGTCTGACTAACTTCTAGGTGTCGAGGCCAAATTCTTCTAACTTAAGTGTGATGCTAGAATCAAAGCTTGTCTTTCTCAGCTCGAGTGTCCCAGTTCAAAGGTTTCTTTTGTAGAAGTTGCCTTCCAAGCTTACCATTGAGTTTCGACTCAAATGTATTTTGAGTCATCAACCCGTAGTTCCCTACTAGCTTGATACCTCCACCGTCGATGCATTGGTTTTTCAACAGCCTTAGTTTTTAATTCAGGATGTAAACTATTAGCATTCAGAATCAAGCATCCTTATTAGGATTTTTACTTTCATCTCTCAGCCCTCTCAGGATATCCTATACTGAAAAGAAGGTTGGTTTGTGCCAAGCATCAATCAAGTTCCTAGCTTGCCACATTGGCTTGTAGACAGCAGTGTTTCTCAGTTCAACAAGCATGTTTTCCCTTGTTATATGAATCTTCATTGTTAGTCTCTCCTGCTGAGTTGCCATATCTCGAGGCCAACTAAACATTTATATTTTCTCCTATTCTTCAAGTGGTCTCATTATGAATGTATCTCTTTTTGAGTGTAATTCTTCTTTCCTATAGCTTGAGAAAAAGCACCCGCTTAACCAAGTTCTGGATCGGCAAGAAGCAAGTTGTAGAACTCACTTGCAGTACACTCTTGCAAGCCTGACGTGAACTTCACCCGCATCAACTTGTTTTCCATCAAGATGCCAAGTGTGATAGCTTAACATTGGATCTCCTCAGTGTGCTCTTGCATGGATTGTCCCTTCTTTTGTTGCAATCTGTACCAACTATTACACCTTTTCTTGTGATTCATCAGGTAGAATTGTTGAATCTGTCATTTAAACTGATACTAGGAGTCTGTCTTCATCACGATGAAGATAAGCGTCACACCATGTGAAGGCATGTGGGGGAGTTTTAACAAAGCAAAAGCCACCTTCTCAAAAACACCGTGTCTATAGAGTCTAAAATAGGTTTATAAATGGTCAAGCCAGCGTCCAACTTCTAGGCAAGACTCCTATGAAGCACAAGTACGATACGGCAATACGGATACGATAAGATACGGATACGATGATACGCCAAACTTAAAAAAAGTAGGATATGAATACATCAGAATACAGCTGTTATATTTGTGTATAATACGTCATATTCTCATATTTAAGATATCAATCTATGGTAGATTATAATAACTTATACATCATGTTATAATTTTTAAAAATATCTTTTAAATTTTTTTCAAATTAATTATTTTTTTTTAAACATTATTAATATCACTAAAAAAATATTATAGATAATTGAACTACAAAAAATAAAAATATCCTTCAACAACTATTGAGTTTAAAAAGGTCTTAAATTAAAATAATATTTTAAAATTTATTTAATTACTTTCAACCCATCACAAATTAAATATACATCAGTAAATTAATTTTAGTTTTAATTTAAATTCGATCTAAATTAATTAGCTTGATGCAAACGACATATAATTGAAAATAACATAGATAATGTGACATAAACTTAGATACACTAATCTAGTTAAAGTAGATATATGCTCTCCTCCCTCTGAGTTTTAACTAAATAAATAAACAAAATAAAAAAATTAAAATTTTATCTTTTTTATAATATGAGCTTGATTAATGTAAAAAAAAAGTAATCGGTGTCTAACAGAAGCAAATATAGTATGGTTGAGATAGAAAAACTAGATGATACAGTTGCTTGCGAATACCAAATCCTTTTTCTATTGTTGAAACACTAGCGTGCATTAAGCATTTTGCAATCTCAATTGCGTGAGTTCAGTATATCTCTTAATCTTATTAATTGAGTCTATGCATGAGTTGTGTTTTATGTATAATATATTTTTTATTTTTTATCATGTTGGCCAGACCAACAATTTCAACATTTTTTTCTTTAATTAGAAGTATCGAAAAGTATCGGGCAAGTATCAGGCGAGTATCGGGCGAGTATCAGATTTTTAAAAATTAAAAATAAAAATTGATACGCCATGTGGCGTATCGGATACGTATCGGTAGAGTATCGGTATCCGATACGGATACGTTAGGCTCCATAAAGTATCGATGCTTCATAGCAAGACTCCTATCATGGGTATGGAGTACGATTATGATATCTACCTAGAATGGTCTTGGTTTCTCTCTATGAGAGTGCAGACTGTTGGTGTCTACACTTTCCTCCCATTTTCTAAAGGTGCTTACGACTGCTAACTTGCGTAGAGATGGGCGGTTTCGCCTTGATGGTTTTGTTGACCATTTAAGAAGCAACTGAAAAGGTCCATCATTGTGATCATTTGTGTTGAAAAAGGGCGATCAAAGTAACCAAGTCTCCTTCGTGTAGATCCTCCTAAGAAGATGAGCAGTTCCTCCCTATCTCTGTCTCTTCGGCACTCGTGCCTATAGCACCTTGGACCTTGTTGGGTTTGCCTTTTTATCACGGCAGAAGTGGGTGGCAATCGAGAGAACTTCTCGAGGTCTTCCTTCAACTGATGGCCCAAAGTTTTGTCGAGCTCCAGTTATATCGAATACTTGAATACCTCAAATTGCTAAGCAGGCTTTGCATCAAGGATTTCTTATCTTAAGGCCCTGTTTGGCGCGAGGACCAAAACAGGACCAAAATGGTACTAATTTAAAAAACAACAATAATAATAATAAATAAATATTTTAAATCATTTTACACAAATTCAAATATAAAAAATATTATTTTACTTTATATACTCAACAATTTAAAATAAAAATATCAACTTTATTTAACATTCTAGACCAAAATATTCAAATCGAGCATTTTGAATTAAGATGTGAAATAAAGTTTATATTTTTATTAAAAATTATTGAGTATGTGAAGTAAAATATTATTTTTTATATTAAAATTTGTGTAAAATAATTAAAATAATTTATTTATTATTATTATTGTTATTTTTTAAACTAGTACTATTTTGGTCTTGTTTTAGTCCTCGCGCCAAACAGGGCAAGATTCACATTTTGGAGCTTCTTCTCTTGACTCGAGACCTCTCATTGTCAAAGTTAGATTCTCCTCTCAACTTGAGTGTGCTATCAGAATTAAGACTTGGTTCTCTTAGCCTGAGATGTTGTAGTTCTATCACTTCTTTTGCCTGATTTGCCTTCGAGGTATAACTTTTGAGTTTTGACCCGAGTTTTGAGTCATCACCCGTTTATTTACCTCTTGGCTCAATAACTCTATTATCGATGTGTTGGACTTCTGAAAAAAGCTTGGTTTTGTGATTTGAGATGTAGAACAAACTCCCCCCAACTTCATATCTCAGATTAGTGTTCTTAATAAGACAGAGCTTTATAAAGGGATTCAAAGGAAGGTTGATATTGTTTGCCAAAACCTAAATGCAAATATTTATCTAAGAAACACATTCTTTCTCCATAACGAACATCAACGGTAAAGATAGTAAAACAGACTACATGGGGTTAGAGGACAAAATAAGATACAACAATAAGCCAACTTCTTACCCATTCCCAGGCTCCAAAAAGTAAACAGATAGACCTTCAACTCTTCCATGCCACACTTTTATTTCTGTTCCACCCCAACTAAAACTCCGATAAAAATGAAAATCTTTCACCTTCATAGAGAAAATGTATAGTTTATTAAATTAAACCATACTAGTTATGGTTAAAGGAAGGAGCGTCCCACGTTACTAGCTAAAAAGCATGGAAAGTTTATTTTCAAAATAAAATTGTACATACTAAATTATATGAGTGGTTAGAAACCAAAGACAAAACTGAATATTTGCAGAAACTTTAGACCTGGGATTCAACTATAAATAGAAACAATCTGCATGCAGTAAGAAACTTGCATTTGAAAAAATTGACTCAAACAAATTCTTAATAAAAATCAAAATCAGTTTAAGGCAGAAGAAGGATCAACAACCACGTAAGTTCAATCTAGTTAGAAACACATTCAAAAGACATTCACAGAGAAACAATTACCACAGTGTCACCTCTTTGATCAAAAACTTAATCACACAATTTTGCACAAAGCACATCATTAAAAAAGAAATGAATTTCAAAGAGAAGTCTATGGATGGCTTACATGATCATATTTTAGGCAATCATACTTCGGAAGAATAATATCAATGGTATGCCCAAAATCTTGAACAGCACGAGAGAGACTTGTAACAACGTCACCTAAGCCTCCCACCTGCATCAGGTTGTGAATGGTTAAAAGAAACAGAAAAGAATGGAAGTGAAGAAAAGCAAAGAGCAATTCATCCAATAAGAATGTGTAAAATTCAACTTGGTCCATTTTTTCACAAAAGTCGTAGACAGACCTATTTTTTAAACATCAAGCATTTGGGACCTTTACATTCAAAGTAAAAAACAAAGAACCAACCCCAACTCCTCTGCCAGAAACTTTATGCTATTGTTAAAACACAGTGAAGTCTCTATCAGTGTTTGTCCTATTGCAGTGTAACAACACCTGAATGGTAAAGGTTCATTACGGTACCAAGACAGAAGGATATTCAAGCCCAAGTTAAGGATAGGGCTGCCAACAATACTTAGAGCTCAAAACCCACTCAATTTTTAACAAATAAAAATCAAATGAACTGAGATTTATGCTTCACAGTTCAGCATGGCGGGCGCAGCCGACAGTTTGAGGAGCGGAGGGTGATTCCTAGGTGTGGAAATTGTTGTGCATGGGAGGTAGTGTGATTGATGGGCACATGATTTGGTTGATGGAAGAAGTGGCAACTATATTCTTTATGAAGGACCCTAGCTCTTTACCATCCCGTTGAACAGGTGGCTAGTATACCTTAGCATGCAGGCTGGTGAATTCCCTACCACTATTGCAGATATCTCCATGAGCCTTAAGTGGGATAAGAGCATATTAATCAATTGTTTGAGCCAGAGTTGTGAGAACTTGTTCTGGTGATCAGGAGGGATTATATCATTAGTGATGGCAAATAGTATGGGCTGCTACAACATTTGAGAAAATACCTACTGCTCAACTTTATGCTTCACAATTTGTGCTAGAAAGTGAGCCATTTATTGGTGATTAGTGTTGGAGAATTCCAAGACAACCAGGGATTCAGGCATTCCTTTGAAGACTGTGCAAGACACCGAAGAGGTTTGAGTGACATGACCATTTGCCCTAGGGATGTGAAGTTGATGAGGGCACAACGCTCTCTGGGTTTTGATTGCAAATTCTATGGAGTAGTATAAGATATCTTCTAGTAGCACAATATTTTATTTCTAGTAATTCTCTCTGTAGGTGAAACTCAAGATGATGGCAAGGGAAATTAAGTGTAATAAACGAGACTTGCGACTTCAGCTTGATGTTGCAGGCCCTCCATTACTACTGACAAACCCACAACTCTAAGGTGCAAGGCAAGTCGATCCCCTTAGCGAAGACTATTGCTACCATAGTGCTGAACTTCATTGCTATCCTTATGAAAATTGCCCCATTGGGGCCTTGTATCCCCTCTCTTGACACTTGAGTTCCCCTTCCTCCATGTAGAACAAGGTTAACTTTAATCACCTAGTAAAAGGTGGAGGTGTAGCTAGAATTGGGTTTATCATTAGGGACCACCATGCAAGTCCCATGCAGTGGTATCAAGAAGATTCTTAAAAATGTTGTTCCCACTATTGAAAAACAAGAAGCACTTGAAGAATTGAAGGCTATCCCATGTGACATGCTAAAGATTATGGGTATTTGGTTAGAGGGTGATTCTATGGAGATCCTTTGGCTTATCCTAAATCAGTTGGAGCATTGTGGAGTTACCCAAAATGAAATAGACTCATAGAGCCATTGCCTAGATCACCAGCTAGATTGGACAGTAGATGGATTTTCCAGAGGAGCTCTTCATCTGCAGATCCAACCTAGTCCACCTTAGGACTCTTAGTCTCAGCATGTTTTGGCTAAAACTGAGATTAGTTGGCAGCTTGGATTGAAGCATCCACGGGAGATCTTCTAGCAACATTAAGAAGGCACCACTGCGGACTCCTTATAGCAGTCAAACCTACAGGGGCTGCCAACAAAACAACATAAAGCAAGCCTTGAAGGCTCTCGGTTTCCGCCTGCAAACTAAGAGCATCAAGGTAGTGGAAGCCAGCGACTGAGAGTAACCAACAAGAAGGAGGGAGGCTCAGCCAACATCAACAACAATAGGAATGCAGAAGTACCCTTAGAAGGAGCTTCTCCACCTCCTAAGAGGCCTAGACTTTATCATTTCCATTCCGTGTCTCAAGTACAAGTGAATTTGAATAATTCTCTACCAAAAAATCTTGTATTAAAAAAATTGTGAACAATTTACTATCTTTTGCTTTTTGTAGAGTTAGTTATATATAACGTAATGTTAATTATTTTTGTAGAGTTGCTGGGAAAGAGGCATATTGGCTAACTCTTGTGTACTTTTGTAGTTATCTTAATGAATCCTTTGGCACTGCCAAATTTCAAAAAAACACTAATTGGTACACTATATACATAATGAAATAAGCTTGCAAGCTTGCTAAAACATGCAAGTAGATGTGATTGAAATTTGAAAACACATTACGTACATGATAAATTTCTATATCATGTTCAAGATATTATGTTCCATGATTAAACATTAAATCAACTCAACATTGACTAACTTTGACCAATCCGATTTAAACTCAACTCATGGACATAAAATTCCTAATAAACTGCCTCTTTTTAAACTTGATGATGCCACCATATTTCGGTCAAAGTTTTCTTTAAGTGATGAACGCTTAACAATACAAGCAGCTCTCCCAGAAGCTTACCAGCAGAAATGAGGCGCTCAACAACCCAGGCAGCCTTAGTTGGGATTCACATGTATGGAGATACAGCATACTGCTGGCAATCATTCACGTCAGTCATCTATCCTTTATGACTATTTTGATCATTTTAAGAAAATATAATGAACAATTTTAACAACTTACAACTAAATATTCTTCGTATATCTAGCAAGAGAATGCAACAAACAATAAGATTTGAATGTTTTAGAAAAGAAAAAAAATAATCCCTAAATATACAATTCATTATCAAATCAACACGTTAACTATTATACTTCATTTCTGTCTTAAACATTGTCTATTGCAGTTTTCTAGGTAATGTTTTTCCATTAAACTTTAAAAAGCTTGTGACCGAGTAGCCCAACCATTGAATTCATGGGCCTTGAGGAAACAATGTTCCCGTAATAATATCAAAGTTATTGGACATACATACATATGAAGCAATGACTAATATTAGTAGTAGCTGAGAATGAATACAGGACTTCCAGCATCAATTCCTCTTTTATTTGTACATCTTTAGATGTGTTTAAACAAATATCCCTAAAGAAGT
This sequence comes from Apostasia shenzhenica, assembly GCA_002786265.1. Taxonomy (NCBI): domain Eukaryota; kingdom Viridiplantae; phylum Streptophyta; class Magnoliopsida; order Asparagales; family Orchidaceae; genus Apostasia; species Apostasia shenzhenica. The sequence goes on from KZ451993.1 coordinate 500,087, forward strand.
ACCTAAATGTAATTTTTTGCCAATAAAAATTCTTAAGAGATAGCTCAAGTAGATGTGACTTAAAAAATTTAAATAGCATTGAAAGGCAAAGGGCTTAGAATTAGTATAACAAGGACTGTAGACGTGGCTTGCAATTCTACTAAAGCAGAAACTAATAACTACCCATTTCTCAAAAAGAAACCAATAATTACCAATCTATCATGATCAACATAAAAGCAATCCCTAGGTATTGTGGTTTTAGTATGAAAATGATTGGGATACAATTATGAAACTACAAAAAGTTGGATAGGTTAAATAGAAAATTGCCTTGGAAGAATTATGTGGCATAAGAATAAGATGGAATTAGAAGGAAATTTATTTTGTATTACAGAAATGAGGATGTTAAAGATGATTCAATAGTAAGACTGTCATATTTGACAGCAGCAGCAACAACAACTAAGCCTTAATCCCACTAGGTAGGATCGACTACACGAATTCTTTGTTTTCATTGTACTCATAAATTAATAAATACTTATTTAGATCTACAACTATAAGATCAGTTCTTATAGTTTCTTGTCATGTCTTCTTTGATATCACTCTTTTATTTTGTATATGAGTAAAATCCAATAACTCGATGTTTCTAATAAGAGTTTCAATCGACCAACGATTTACATGTCCAAACCATCTAAACTGACTTTCTCTAAATTTATCTTCAATTGATACAAGTCCAATTTTCTCGCAGATATACTCATTTTTCATTCTATCTTTTCATGTATACTTATATATCCACCTTAGCATCTTTATTTTTTTAATATTTATTGTATTTGTATGTTTTTTCTTTGTAGGTTAACATTCAACATCATATTTTATCACTGGTCTTACTACAATTTTATAAAATTTACCCTTAAGCCTTGATGAAAATTTTCTATCGCACAATACACTAGAAGTATTTTTTTATTTTACTCATCCTGCTTATATCATGCTAATAATGTTATTATCTATTTCATTATCATGTTATATGATTGATCCAAAGTATCTAAAGCGCTCACTCTTCTTGACAATTTGATCACAAATTATCACATTACTAATATAAGTGCTTTTTTCTTGACTAAATGTGTACTCTATTTCATTTTTGATCTACTGAAATGAAAAATTTTAGATTTTAAAGTATTCCTTTATAGCTCGAATTTTGTTTTGCTTCCTCTTTAGTTTTATCAACAAGAACAATATCATCTGCGAAGAGCATACATCGAGGCACCTCATCTTGAATATGTCCAGTCAGGACTTTCTTTATACATATTTTTAATATTTTGGATATAAGCAGTGCAAATTTCTTTTTTTTTTAATACTCTCTAAAGCACTTCTCTTAAAATTTTATCATAGGTTTTTTTAAATTAATAAAAACTAAATATAAGTTTTCTTTCTCTCCTTAAATTTTTCCGTTAAACCTCTCAATAAATGAATAACTTTCATAATAGATCTACTTGACATAAAACTAAAGAAATTCTCTAATACCTTAGTATTATGACATAATATATATTCGATTACCCTCTTCTAGAGTTTTAAAGTATGACTCATTAATTTAATTTCTCAATAATTATTATAATTCCGCACATCGCTTTTATTTTTCTAAATAGATACCAATATATTTTTTTCCATTCATTTGATATCCTTTTAGTCTTAAAAATCATATTAAACAATCTAATGAGTCAAGAAACTCATTCATCTTCAAAGCACTTCTAAACATCTATTGGGATGTCATCTGGCCCTATTGCTTGTTTATACTTCATCTTCTTTAAAGCTTTTCAGACTTCAGCTTTACTAATACGTCGAATGTAAGAGTAATTTTACTTTCTTTTGAGGTGCTGAATTCAGTAAGATCAATTGTATTTTAACAACATTCATTAAATAACTATTGAATATAACTTATCCATCTATCTTTGATATCTTTTTTCATGAAACTTTTTTTTATCATCCTTAATACATTTTACTTGAGTTAAGTTTTTAATTATTTTATTTTTTTGCCTTAATCATCCTATATATCTGCCTTTCTCCTTCGTTAGTGAGCTCAATAGTTATATTATTTACATTGCAGACTACTTTCTTAGATTTTCATCAAATCACTTTATATTTCTCTCAATTATCCTTATTCACATTTTAAATCAATCTTCATAATAAATCTTCTTCTTTTTAATTTTTTTGTACATTATCTTTCAATCATCAAGCATTTTTATTATTTGGAGTAATTTCTTTACATTCTCCTAATACATTCTTCGTCATCTTACAAATATAGTTAGCAACCGTCAGGCACATAAGATTAATTTTTTCATTGAGTTCTAGAACCTTCTTCATAAAAATACATCTATTCTCATTCTTTAGATTCCACCACCAAGTTCGTGAATAGTATTTCGGCTTATTATTCCTTCTCTAGTACTTTATCTTGAAATTTAAAATCATTAATCGATTTTAGATAGTTAAATATTTATTTGGAATGACTTTATAATCTTTACAATTCAAGCGATCTCATTTCTCATAAAAAATAATCAATTTGAGTTCATAAAGATCCATTCTTATAAGTGATAATATGCTCATCTCTTTTCCTGAATAAAATATTAGCAATTACAAGATTATGCGCTAAGAAAAACTCTAAAATTGTTTTACCTTTTTATTTCTCTCTAAAACTATATCCACCATGAATGCTATTGAATTCTTCAGTAATACTCCAACATATCCATTTAGATCACCTTCGATAAATAATCTTTTCACCTGAGATATCTCTTGTATTAACTCTTTCAAATCATTCTAAATTTTTTTCTTTTTGCCTGCATCCAAACCCACCTAAGGGGCATACACACTTATAATGTTAATTAATAATTATTTCATTAATTATAATTTTTAAACTCATAATTCCATCACCATTTCACTTGACTTCCACTACGTGATCCTTCAAGTTTTTTTCGAGAATTATATCCACTATATTCCTATTTTTAGTTTTACTAAAGTAACAAAATTTGAAACATAAGCCATCAATTTTTTGGATTTCTCCCCAACCCATTTTGTTTCCTGAAGGCACAAAATATTAATATTTCTCCCCAACCCATTTTCTCATCCAAGACTTGGGACCCGATAATGGCGCATTTATGGGCATATTTGGCAACTACACAAAATTTGCCTTGGCTATTTTAGTCACAATTTATCACATCTAACACATTATCAAATGATACAAAATAGTTTTGTCACATCCTACACAAGCTCCAACATACAAAAATTAATTTATTCTCAAATCTACACATACTTTAATACAATTATAAGTTTATTTCACATTATATATATATATATATATATATATTTCAACATAAAAAATCACTTTTATTTTTAATCCAACACACATTCCCATACATGACAAAATATGTCACAATTAAGCCACATTGCCAAACACACAAATGCTTATATCTGGTAGAATATAGGAGTAACATTAAACTGAATGGATCAAAGAATACAAATAGGCGACAAGGATAAGAAACAACATGGGAGTAGAAGATGCACCATTAAACTGAGAAGGAAACACTTTTGATGAAAGAATTGTCAAGAAATAGGGGCACGCTATGGTAACTTGGTTAGACTTCATAATTAAAAGATTTAGATAGTTCGGATTAATGCCACAAGTTGCACTGAATAGAAATAGCTAGTGAAAAATAATTTATAAAGCTGAACACAAATAGTTGGTACATGTCTAATGGAGATGACATGTTTTTTCTATTTTACTGGATAGAACAAATTCATGAATATATTTCTCAAGCAAAAGAAATGAGTCATAAGTAAATCACCACAAATAAATTTCTCCAGCAAAAGACTCATCAAATAGAAATAACTATTGGCAGTCCATGCAAAAGGCTGCCTGAAGCATGATGGCAAAACGAGAAAAACTAGAAGACTTTCTGCTGTTTGTAATTTTGAAACGAATATCTACGAGATCATGCAGATTAGTGGAGCAAAAACCTTTAAGCCGACGAAATATATTTAAGCAAAAATCTTTATGCCATAATGGGAAAAAAATTTGAACACAAGTACTAAGTGAATCAAATTATTAGCTTCCTTGCCTAAACCACAACTTTGACCAAAGGGATTATCAGAATTCAAGCAGAGGATAGATTAGCCTGAGTTTTCATATTCTAATATAATAATTTTGGTTCCCATGCCTAGACAGAAAAAGCTGTAAAAGAGACAGCAAACTATCCATGTTTGCCAAAAACACCAAATGGATAATCAATTTTCCATGTTTCTTTTCATATTATTATTTGTTGAAAGCTTCTCTCAATAAAGGAGAATATCTTGGAAAATATTGAAGATATAAAGAATGCCCTCGGTATAACACATCACGTTATGGTTAATACTAAATCTTACCTTTGCAATAGGTGCCATTTCAACAGCAACATGCATAATGTGCAATGGTGGCTCCTTTACAATTCCCCCCATAACTGGAATATGATAGTCCATTCCATTTTTATTATCGTATATTCCACCATCTTCTCTCTCCGAAAAAACAAAGTCCATCGTATAAGCATCCAATGGAACCTTGACTGCATTAAGGAAATAAGATAACGATTTCAGTCTCGTAGAATGGGATATGTAATAACTACACTTCTTGCTTGAAACTGCATTTACGTATAGAGAAGTTAAAATGATTCTACCGCCAGAAAGTTATGGGTCCAGAATTCTATCAAACAATTTCCAAGACACATTTCACAAGCAAATCAGCAACAAATTTGTAAATGCAGGTAATAAATAAAATACTTTTTGACACAAATGGACCAAAACTTTTCATCAAGGTGAGAGCAAATGCCTAGGATATATCTAAGGCTAAACAACCATAATCAAATATGAGAAATCAAATTGACAATCAACTGTTACAGAAAGGATCACTGACAATTCAACAGTCTGAATTTCCACACCATGCATTCAATTGCTGGACCATGAATGTAATTGGTTTGGTTTTGCGCAATCGCCTGACATTCCACCAGTACATGCACGAGAAGAAGCTGACCTATACTGGTGGAGAAGCGGGTGGTGAAATTGGTGGGGACACAGATCAGCATCGAATCGGATGGTTAGGATGACGTCATGTGCTGAATCAAAATTCAAATTCAAATTAATTAGAGCTATTAGAGATTTTCATATTAGCTTTATTTAAATTTGATTTGATTTGATTCAGAGCATATCTGGAAGATTTGAAGACTCACCACATTTGAAGCTGATTTTATTTTATTGTAATAAAATTAGTTCCATATTTGCTTTTATTTATTTGGTATTTTATTTTCTGCATTTAGTATTGTATTTTCAAATTTTACATGGGATCTCTCTATATAAAGAGATCGCCTTGCATTGTAAAAAAAAAGGGGTACTTTTGATGAATGAAATTGTGTTTAAGTTTTCTCAGAGCCTAGATCCGGGTTAAGGGGTCGATATTCCGGTGAAGGAAATGGTAGGGTTAGCCTTTGGTGAGAATCCTCAAATTAGCCTAGTTATCCATTTTTCATAACCCAAAAAAAAAAAATCTTTTTCTTTCTTTAGCTCAACCAAAATCCAGGTACCTCGACGTAATTTCCCAGCCCTAATCCTCCATCTTCCTCCTCCCTCTCTGC
>KZ451993.1:506237-523062 GCA_002786265.1 Apostasia shenzhenica
CTCCTACGCCTTCCCGTCGCCCTCGCGCTGTTTGCGCGTTATTCGTGGGTCGATCAGATCAGTTACTCAGTCAATGACTCTTCTCCGATTCAAATCACTGGTAAATTCTTTCCCGAATCTCATTAAACTGATTATTTGACTTCAACATAAATTATTCGCTTGACTTGAATTATTCATTTGGCTCTAATTGTGCGACCCGATATTTATTTGTGTCAATTACTGTTGGATTTAACTGTGAGGCGTCTGTCCTAAATTCTTGAACCTCGGATCTGATTTATTGAATTTAAATTGACACCCTAATCTAAATTGATAAATTCTTATTTATCATACGATCCAATTTAATTTTAATTTTAAAATATCTTAATTTGCGGGATTCAAAAATCTTATTTATCATATAATTTATTTAGAAAATAATTTTCTCTTAATTAAAATAATTTGCTAATCAATTTTACTAAATATAAATATTATTATCATTTGCAATTTTTTTTTTGTTCCGCATCAGAAATGGCATGTGATAAATACAACTTAATCCAAGTAACTGAAAGAATTACAACATTATTAAGAACGTGGTGCTTATAACTTGTTCCCAAATGCCTACCTATAAACGTCACTAACAATCATAGGTTAAATCACTGTAGAATAAATTAAAGAAACAAGTTATTAGATGAAGGACCGTTTCCACATAGCACGATCGAACGATGATCCTTTGAAAAAATCATAAGGATAAGGGATATTTCTAATGAATGTCATAATGATGAGTTTGACCACAGCTACGGGAGAAGAGTTATCTTCATATATCAATATACCCAAAACATAAAAGGACTACAGCGTAGGCTATAGAACCCACATTTAGTAAAAGTTGAATCTTACCTATGGCTTGATGTTGTGTGCCATTACCCACAGGATCCATTTTTTGAGGTTTCAATGGGCCATTGGAATGAGTCCAGCGATTAAATGAGCATCTAAACCAAACCTCTGGCTTCCCATTCAACACTGTGTTATACGGATTATACATAACTTTTACTGTCATTCCCGAACGAATATCAACTGGATCTGTAAACACTACATGTTTCTGAGAAAGTAAAAATCTTTTCAAGGCTTTTCCCTTTGTTTCAGCTTTCATACGTGCTGTTTTCTCGGCCTGCCAAAATTTAGAGAAAAAAATTTCTGTGATAAACATTAGAATCTCTATAATTCATATGATGCAAAGTCTATGGACATTAAGCTGCATGAGATGGAGAGGGGTTTGGGCAGTTTATACATCTTCAAAGGCCATAGAAATTCAATGGACTAACCTTCTTACGTGAAGCCTCCTCCTTCAGTTTTCGGTCCTCCTGAAGCTTACTAAATACTCTATTTTCTTCTTCCACCCAGTATATCTCTTCAGATAAGCCATCAGTGACCGCAGCATGGAAATCCTGATAGCCATTGTTATCATAAACTTTTGCTTGCTGAGGTGGTCCATCAGCAAAAACCCAATCTAGAACAAGTGCTCTGTCAGGTACAACAACTACAAAAACAAAAGTTAGAAATCACAATGGAAAATAAACTCATCTGATCACACTAAGCAGCTTGCATGTTACAACATGTGGACAGTTTCAAGAAAAGATCTGAATAAAGACCACAGCTAACAAGTCAAAAACTAATCCATTCAGGAAGTATTTTTTTCATTGCAGAACTCATATACTTCGTATGAAATATTAAGCATGAAATAGTTCTAACCTATTAAGACAAGCAACTGAAGTTCAGACTAGCCAATAAAGCATATTTTCCATGCACACTGTATGACAATGCAATCTGGCTTTTATAATATTGGTCACAACCTAGCCCAATAGGTATTATCCACTTTGGCACAACTAATAATGTCTTACCGTTTGTCCACAAAAGAAACATCCCTGCGCGAGGTAGCATCAGCAGCAGTAGCGATTTCCACTAAGAAGAACAGTTACAGATGAGGAAAAGCGATGGCACTAAACTTATACAGACATGGCACTAAAGTAAACTTATCCAATTTAGGAAGTAATTAATCCATAGTTTTGGTAGTTCGGATGCAAAATATTGCAAAAATTATAAATTAAAATCAAATCGTACTCCAAAAAAAAATATAAAAAACATGAGATAAAAAAACATCATGACTTACTTCACGCTCACACAGATGAGAAAATAACACTATTACATCAAGGACTGGAAAAGTATTAAGTCAATAGAGAAATAACTCAAAACTGCTTAGATAACATATTAGTATGGGACAATACATTCCAGTTACCTTTACGTGCATGAAGCATGTCAGGATACTCTCTAGCATATTGAAACACGACATATTTTTCATGTTCCATCATAATAATAAAATGTTCTTTTCTTTGCTCAAAAGAGATCAAAGTCATAAGTGAGTAACCCATGGTTCTTTGTAATACATGTATAACATTTTTTTGCAGCAAACATCATAGTTGCAGTCCAGCCATTGATCAAAATAATATTATAAAACTCGAACTAGGCGTTTGGAGACCGCATTAGGAGTTGCATTGTTCTGTCATTTGGAGATAACAGTATCCCATTGATTACTCTGCACCACTATCCTTTTTTCTAATTTTCTAGAATAAGAAATAACATTATGCTTAATAAAATAAAATCACTGCGGGATGCAGATTAAGTAGGAAAAGTTTATGGCTTGGAATTCAAATGCTGAGTAAAAGATATTAACACTATGTAATAGGCCCAGCAAACGCATGCATACCATTTGCATACCACCAATTGCCATCCTTTTTATCAGACCGTTTGAGCCTTTCAACAATCGACAATCCATCAATCCAATTGTTGTAACCACCATGAATCCAAATATTCACAGCATGTTCTAAAGGCCGGGAACTTTGGTTATAATACACTTGTACCCTATCTCTACCCTTAAATAAAGCAGGCTCTATGTGCCACAATCCATCAACAGACTTTGCAGCTGATCTCATCACTCGCTGAAAGGCACCCCGCTTTTTCTCTACCTCCAACTTGGCCAGAGCTCTGTCAGCTTCCCTGGCAGCTTGTTCTTCCTCCCTGCGACGCTGCTCTTCTTCTTGTCTTTGCTTCTCTGCTTGTTCGGCAGCTAGCATCTCCAGCCGTTTCCTTTCCTCTTCAAGTAAGAGATCTTCAAATGAAGATTCATTCATGTCACTTTCCACAGGTGCAGAAAAATCCTCTCCATTATTATTTTCATAGACTTGCCCACCATTGAAGAACACAAAATCTATCTTGTAAGCCTCCTTAGGAACATATACCATGGATGACCACCAGTTACCTTTCAGATCACTTTTACTCATTTTTTCAGTAAATCGTTTCCATCTCCAGTCATTGAAGGATCCCTTAATCAAAACATCGGGTTCATTAACTAGAGGGGATAAACTTCGATTAAAGAACACTTCAATAACTTGATCAGCTTTAACGACTCTTGGGAAAACAAATACTTTGTTCCCACAAGAAAAGCTTTCCTCAGCAAGATCCTCTAGCAACTTCCAGCGTGCATGTGCATCCATTTCAGAATCTGGATTTGCATATGATTGCTCCTTAAAATTAATTTTTGTCGCATGCTTTCTTGTACTTGCATCAACATTGGCTCCTTCATCCTCCATGTTGATAGATGCTACTGAGTGGTATTCTGTATTCCATTTGCCTATTTTTCCTTTAACATTTCCAGATCTGATCCCAAACTTACCTAAATAGTCAGTAATTTTTTCTATTTTTAAATTTCCATGATTCATTATACTTCCTTTCTCGCAATCTTTATCATCCTTACCTAATTCTCTTTCCTGCATTATCATACCCACTTCACCTTCCACATCTTCACAGACGGATGGATCCTCCACCAGCTTGTCGCTATCCTTAACACTCTCTTCTTCAGCTTCCAGCACAAACTTGGATTTAATTTCAGTACTAGAGAGGTTTGAAAGGGAATCAAAATCACTTTTTCCTTCACCATCTTTGATTAACTTAGAGAACTGACTAGTAGAAGGTTTGCTACTACTAGACTGAGAACTGCTTGTCTGTTCCTTCCTTTCAGGGTTGTGATCTTTTTTCTGAGTGCTTGTTCCCACTTGTGGTCTTGGAGCAAAACCTTTAGGAGTAGTTACTTTGGTATTAGGAATCACACTTCTTCTTTGACGTTTCCGCGAGTAATCTATACACAAAAAAATTTATAAGCAAAACCACTAAGTAAAAGGGTCAAATTGAAATCACTTGCCTGAACTTGCTTTGATGTTCGAAATAGCCCTTATTCTTGTGAGACTCTCGGTTGGTGATGACTGAAATAAAGAAAAAAATTTGTAATTACATGTACAAGTTCTCCTAATTACATAACTAGTTGGAGATTCAAGAAACTCTTCTACAACTAAGCATTTCTAATAGTATTAAATTGATAATTCTGCTAAATTATACTTTAATGTAATATTTCATTGAGCAAAATATGAGCACATAAATACTAACCGAAAAGTTATATATCAATGATTATAGCTCGCATCTTTGTGATAATCCAAAATGTTAAATGATCAATAAACAGAGAGCTCCAAATGCAAAATCAAGTAAATATACTTTTCTGGAGGTAATAATAAGCTAGAAAATAGGCACTTCAACAAAGTGAACTCAAATTCCATGTTTCATAACTGAACACCCAATAAATCAAAACGACTACAACATAACTGCAATACTGATGATTTAGCACCTTGCAAAACGAAAACCCAGCTTTCTTTTTTAAAAAAGACAAACTTGAAAGCACAAATCGAAAAGATAAACATATTCATCGTTAACAAGAGAAGAAGAAGAAGAGTTACAGTAAAGGTCTCATTGGTTGGCCTGATCCTGAACCGGGACAAGTCCGTGGCTTGCGCCTTGCAACCAACAGGCCGCAGCAGATGCATCGCAATCTCCATTCCCGCTTCTTAAGGAAATTAAACTCTTTCAGCGAGAAAAAGATCACCGGTGGCGTTTTCAGAGATAACAGAGAAAAGAACGCAGAAGTTATTGCTTAGAAAATTGGGGAGCTGGGAAGAACGAAAGGAGACAAGAGAGCGATGAACTTGGCAGCTGTAAATAATCTCATGTTTTCTAGGGTTTATATTGGTGGACGAGATTTGAGGTACTTTGCGGCAGATGATTCAGGAGACGGCCGCTCGAATAATTTGTCACAGTTTTTCGGGGCAACTTTTCCCAACGGAGTACCGAAAATTGGAATATACTTTAGGCCTAGTATGAAAATGATGCCAATTTTTAAAAAAATAATAATAAATAATTTTTTAAATTATATATATAATTTTAATATAAAAATATTATTTTATTTCAAATAATTAATAATTTTTAATAAAAATATTATTTTTTTTATGAATCGAATATTTTGATTTAAAATATAAAACAAAATTAATATTTTTATTAAAAATTATTAAATATAATAAAATAATATTTTTTATATAAAATTTTATATAGAATAATTAAAAAAAATATTTATTATTATTATTTTTTAAATTAGTATTATTTTGCTCTTAATTTGGTTCTTGCACTAAATAAGATACTAGCCGTAATTTGATTAGCTTTTTTAATTATTGTATTTTATAATTATATAAAATTATTATTTTTATCAAAAAACAATTATTTAAATTTTTTTTATTTTAACAGACAATAATAAGACATGCTAAAAAATAATATTATTTTATAAAAATAGATAATTAAATTATATTTATATTTAATAAAAATAATAATTATATATATTAATGATATATTTAATTATGTATATATTGTTTTTTATAATTGAAATAATTATATATTTTTTATAATATTTATTTGAAATTTAAATATTATATATTATTTATAAAAAAAAATTATATATAATTAATATATATTTGAAATATATGTAGTATCAATATAAAACAATATTGTTAAAAAATAAAAATGAATAAATATTAAATAATTAATACATATATTTATACTTTTATATTAATTATTTTAATTTAATTTAATTTAATTTAATTTTTTTTACAATTGTTCGCATAGTGACCTTCTTTGCCATATTTGAAACATTTATAAGATTTTTTGGAAAAAATTGATTTTAGTCTAAAATATTTATTATTTTTTTAACTTAAAATTATATATATAATTAATATATATTTGAAATATAAGTAGTATCAATATAAAAAAAATTATTAAAAAAATAAAAATGAATAAATATTAAATAATTAATACATATATTTATACTTTTTATATTAATTATATTAATTTTATTTAATTTAATATCAAAAGATTATTTATTAATACTATATAAAATAATTATGTGGAGTTTTATCTTTAAATTTATAAAGTTAATGTAATTTTTTGAAAAGTTTTTTTTTATCTGTTTTGAAAAAATTTTAAATTTTTTTATTATACCAGCCTTCTAGCTTTTCAAATTATAAAATCTTTTGTGAAATAAAAAAATGAAACTTTTTAAAAATTTATTTTGCTAAGCCCACTTTTATCTTTTAGTTTTATCAAAAAATACTTTTTCCTAATAAAAAGCTTTCCCTATACTCTAATTTTTAACCATCTTTTTTAAATCTTAATATTTTGCATCATATTTTTCAAGCATCTCAATATAATAATTAATTTTATTTTATATTATACATAACTCATAGTAAAAAAATATGCTTATCTAAATTTAATTATAATCTTATTAATATTAATATTTGTAAAAATAATACACATTTATGATTAACCATTAACAATGAAGCCTACGATAAATAACTTAGAACTTTGAAGAATAAAAAGTGTTAAGGCCCTATTTGGCGCAAGGATTAAAATCAGGACTAAAATAGTACTAATTCAAAAAACAACAATAATAATAATAAATAAATTTTTTAAATTATTCTATACAAATTTTAATATAAAAAATAATATTTTTACTTCACATACTTAATAATTTTTAATAAAAATATAAACTTTATTTCACATTTTAGATCAAAATACTCGATTCAAATATTTTAGTCTAGAATGTGAAATAAAATTGATATTTTTATTTTAAATTATTGAGTATGTAAAGTAAAATAATATTTTTTTATATTAAAATTTGTGTAAAATGGTATAAAAATTTTATTTATTATTATTATTTTTTTTTAAAGTACTACTAATTTAGTCCTATTTTAGTTCTGTTTTGGTCCTTGTGCCAAACAGAACCGATTTAAATCATACAATCATAATTTTAAACTACAACTTATTGTGTAAAAATTTAAACTAGAAATTAAAAAAAAAATAGACAAATTGCAGTGTTAGCTAAGATGAAGAGAGAGATGTTTCTTTTAAGACAGTCTTTTTAGAGTTGAGGAATAGATGAAGGCAAGCCGCGGATTCTTAAGAGAGCTTCGTTGGAAGAAAGTTAGTCGAATAAGGCTGAAGCCATCGTCGAACTATAGGTAAATAGTATTTGGCTAGCTTTTTCCTCTGAATTCTAGTATTGGGTTAGCCTGGCAAAGCCCGCTTCTTTTAATAAATGAAGCTATTAAAGCCTTATTTGGTTTGAGGAATTTGTTTTGGTCCAATACAAATTTTAACCATAAAAATCAACTTTATTGCATATCCAACACAAATATAAATATTATAATCAATTTTATTTCACATTTTATGTACTTTGTAATATTAAAAAAAAATTGATATTAAATTAAAAAATTATTTTTTTCTCTTATCCGCTAAAATCAAATGATTTAATGATTCATTTATATATCCTTCTCACAACTATTTATTGACTTAATAGCCTACCAAAAGTTATACATTATTTTAGTAATTTTTTTTTTTTAGATATCACCCGACAATCACTTTCTACCTCTTTGGTCTTAGGTGCCACATAAATTGTCTCAAAAATAAATAAATATATATATTTGGTAAGTACTATAATTGGAAAAAAAATATAATTATATTTACTCTCCATCACGTTTTCAACTAAATTATGGTTTTTACTATAACTTCAAAAAAAAAAATTCCCACATATTACATCCTCAAACTATTGATTTTGTAAACCGCACCCTTTAGATTGTGATTTCAAATATACTATTTATCAAAATTAATGATTTTGAAAATATAATTAATAAGTCTTTGATATTTTGTGATGTAAAATATTAAATAATAATATTTCAAGATTATAAAACTACATTTTACTATAGTTTTTTTAATATTTAAAATATTAAAATTTTATCTAAATAGCCATTTTGACCACTTAAAAAAACAAAGTAATTGTGTTTATAAAGTGATTTAAATATTAATAATAGAAAAATCAAAGTGTGCTTCACTATACATGAACACAGAGATCAAGTACTTTTTCATCAGATCTAATAGTTGTAACGGAGAACTAAAAAATTTATAAAATAACAAACAGTTATAAAAAATAATAAAATTAAAATTAATTATGCTAACTTTAATTTTATATGTCATATCATACATAAATTTTATTATTAAAAATTAAATATATTTCACAATAATATGCATATTAAAATAATAACTATCACTTATCTCACATTTTCACATATCTCAATATAAATCAATTACTAATAAATTCTTATAATTTATCATAATTATACCTTGATTTATATTTTTTAAAACTTTTTATTTAGGTCTTTTGATTAAAACTGTAGAAGCCTATTAGGTACCTATTTTGCTTTATTTTTAGGTCTATATTTTAAATTCTAGAAATTTAAGTAAAAAATTTCAAAAAATATAAACTAAAATGTAATATATGTAAACTATAGTGACCTATCATTAGTATAATTTTAATTTTATTTCGCTTTATACATAAATTTTAATAAAAAATACCATTATTTAAATTTAATTTTAATAATATAAGAAGTCTACTTTACATATGATTTGAGCACAAGCAATAAAAATTCTATAAGCTTATCAACAAAAACTGCTTTGTTCGGTAACTAGCTAAAAAATATTTATTTTAATTAATTATGGTCAAAATTTTAATTTTTTTTAAAAAAAAATTTAAAATTTATTTTATATCTCATCTTATATAAAATTTTAATATTAAACAATCATTTTATTTCACATTTAATATAATTTTTAATATAATTAATTTATTTTATTTTATGTTGTATTTTTCTAAAGAAATTTATAATTTTTTTTTAATTTTTTTTTTCCAACCAAATTGAGCTTAAAGGCTCAAAAATAAAATAAAAATCAAGCAAAAAAGTCGTTCATGTTTATTTTAAGATCTAAAAGAACATAAATGAAGATGCATGAATAAAGGTAACGCTGACAAAGAATACCTAAATTACCCCCAGAAATATGGCCGTTCGAGCCCGCGGCTGTAGAAACCGCCGGCGACGCCACCGCCGGGGAGTAAGGATGGAGGCGTGAGATACAACCCATTGCAGCCGCCGACGTACCCTCCTCCTCCGTAGGCCATGGGGGTTGCGGCGGCGGCGGCGGCGGCGGCCACTGCGGCCTTCGTCTCCACCTCCATCATGATCTCAATCTCCTCCCTCCGGCTTGCGACGCTCCTCCACAGCACCTCCAGCGCCCTCTGGAAGCTCTCCAGCTCCTCGATCCCCATCTCGTGAACATCCGCCTCCCATGGCAGTGCCCGCCGGTGATCGCCGCAGCGCAGAGCCTCTATGGCTGCCTCCAGCACCTCTTTCCTCCGCCTCTGCTCCTCCAGCTCCTCCGTGAGCCTCGCGTGATTGATGTTAAGTTCCTGCAGCGCGCCGTAGTCGATCCCCTGCGCCGCTCCCATGGGACCCATGCCTCTAGTCCCATCGCCGCCAGCGAAGCGCTTGATGATGTAGTCGAGGGAGGGGTGGCCGAAAGAAAACGGTTTTCCAGCGGGGGAGAAGACGACGATCCCGATCTCCGCTCCACAGAGGATGGAGAGCTCCGTCGCTTTCTTGAAGAGCCCGGAGCGGCGCTTTGAGAAGCAGACCTGGCGAGCTTCCTCGCTCTCTATCCTTTTCATCGGGATCTTCTGGCGCCCCATGCTCTGCCTCTTCTTCCTAACCGTCATCATCTTCGAGACGAAAGAGGAAAAAGAAAAAAAAATTATTCTTGGAGAGGACGGAGGAGGTTCAGGGTTCACATATATATAATTATTAATACACAATTTTATATAATAATAATTAGTTCAAATTTCACCCAGGTCCTAAGAGTTATTATCCACATTTTTTAAATTAACATTAGGGTCCCTAGGTTTTCAAAAATTATCATCTGGGTCTTTTTTTATTATTAGAAAATTATTAAAATTACCATTATACCCTTACCCTCAATCCCTCCAACAGATCCGGCAGCCGCGCGGCCCTGCGCCGCCGCCGCCGGCCTCGCATGGCTGCATGACCCCGCCGCGATGCAGCCGGCAACAGCTGCGCAGCGGCCGCGTGACGCAGCCTGCGATGTGGCTGCATCGCTCACAGCGGCCGCGCGACCCAGCCGCCAGCGGGGTCATGCAGCCGTGCGAGGCCGCCGGCAGCAGCGCAGGGCTGCGCGGCTGCCGGATCTGTTGAAGGGATTGATGGTAAGGGTATAATGGTATTTTTGATAATTTTGTAATAATAAAAAAATAAAAAAAGGACCCAGATGATAATTGTTGAAAACCTAGGGACCCCAATGTTAAATTTAAAAAATGTGGACCTGAGTGATATTAACGCTTAAACTCAGGCACCTGGGTGATATGCCCTAATAATTATTATAATATATTTATATAACTGATAATAAACTCATATTTTTGTTATTCAAAATTTTTTTTTACAATAACTTTAATTTTTAAAATATTATTTATAAGGTTTTCATAATAAAAAATGTATGTGATTAAATAATAAGTATTCTGCCGAGCTCCCTCTGATTAAACCTCACTTTAATATACAATTTTATATAGGAGTTTCAAAATTATTCTGAAATTATAAAGTAATTATTATGCGTAATTGAAATAATTAAGATATAATTATTTCCATTAATCGAAAAAAACATGAAAGTTGTCATTTTAATTATATGTTATAATTAATGAATCTCTTGAATATGGTAACTGCTCTTGATTTTAATTATATGTCATAATTAATGAATCTCTTGAATATGGTAACTGCTCCTGATTAAAGAAGATGATTAAAAATAAAAATAAATAATATTTAAGACTCTCTAATTTACCTTTAAGTGTTTATATATCTTATTTATTTTTAGAATTAAGTTGATAGACCTAACAATTTGAATAAAAGTATAAATATTTTTTTAAAGTAAATATTTTTATTTTATTTTTTAATCTCAAAAATTTTTATTTTTAAAATTAATTGTAATAATTTGATTTTTTTTACATAAAATAATTTGATGTTTTTTACATAATTTAAAAATTTTTAAATCTAACCTTCTTAGATATTTAAATTTATTGGATGAGAAATTAGATGTATAATATAATATTGTTTAATATAACACAAACAGAATTTGAGTTTATTAATGAGACCCACATGTGAGAGTTTGTAATTGAAATATTTTAAAAATGTGATTAAATATAAAAGTTATTTTTAATTATAGTTCAAAAATATTTTCATAAAATACATTATTAGTTGTATAGGTATTTTATAACTCGGTAAAATTTTATCTAAGAGCAATTGTTCCATTCGGCTAATCAATAAGGAATGTTGGAGCTCACTCGTCACTAATTATTTCATTCAGCTAGTCAATAGATTTTAATTTAAGCTAGATTTTTGACTTATTTATTATTAATTTAAGTTTAATTTGAGCCAAAATTAATTCAATTTTGATTAATTTTTGATATTTCAAATATCAAAATCTTAGGTAATTGCCTTGTTTATTTAACTGACTTAAATCATGTTGTTCAATAATTGGAAATAGAAATAAAACATAATTATAGTTAACAGAGTTTGAACGAAGATAGTAAATTTTTTTTTAATGTAATTACCTATTAGATTATCTTAAAAAATCAATTTAATATAATATTTTTAAATTTTTTTAATTGATTTGATTTTGAGTTGACCAGTTTTATCCAATAATATATCAACCTAAGATTAGATTAAAAAATTCTAAGCCATAAAACTCATAGCAACAGAAAGGCTCAATTCACTTTAATCTCGTCTCATATGAGAATCATCTGGATTTTGTGTAGCGACATAAAAATATAAGAATTACCAAATATATTGACATATCAAATATTATATTCGCATTTATGTGTTATTAATTAATCATATATGTTTAATTAGGCCATATTTAATATATGGCGTTTATCATAATATCTAAATTATATAATATATTAATCAGATATTCTGAATTATATAATTAAAAAATTGAGGGCAGTTTCAAAATATTCTGAAAAAATTGAGCGCTGATTCAGGGATCGATCTGTTTGACGCCAACTCAGCACGGAGATTGCTTACCTCATATATCTTCGAAATTAATTAAGATCTTACAATTTCAAAAGCTACATGCACTAGAAAAAAAAATATAATATACAAAATAAATATAAAGCAGTTCAACAATTTATTCACTTTAAAAAGTATTTTATAAAAATACAGAGTACTCTTTACATTAGAAATCAAATTATCTTATTTCTACTTTATATAATCATGTATGAAACATAAAAATACATATATAAATTATTTTTATTTTTATTTTTATTTATATATAATTTTTTATGTAAATCATAAAACATGTCAATGTGATTTGATTTGTATGACTATATAAGAAAGAAAAAAAAAGATATTTTTGTGTTTTTTCTTCACCTGCTAGGCTGAAATCCAATAATTAGTTTCTAAGAAAAAAAACCCAAGTATTTTTTAACGGTCACAAAAATTTGATAGGGTGAATTATGAATTGGGCCCCGTATTCTCATTTAATTTC
The DNA here is from genome assembly GCA_002786265.1 of Apostasia shenzhenica. Classification (NCBI taxonomy): domain Eukaryota; kingdom Viridiplantae; phylum Streptophyta; class Magnoliopsida; order Asparagales; family Orchidaceae; genus Apostasia; species Apostasia shenzhenica. The sequence goes on from KZ451993.1 coordinate 519,069, forward strand.
ACCATGCAACGGAGTTTTTTTTTTTTTTTTTGATTTAACCATGCAGTAGATCATGCAGTGGAGAATTGATACATGAGAGTCTGGGAGGTGAGGACAACTTCTGCCATCCCATAGAAATATGACACGTGGCATTATAATAAAATATAAAATTTTAAATCTTTCTTTTCTTCTCAAAGAAACTAGATACAAAAGTTAGACTTAATTGATATTAAGTGCAACTTAAAATATAATTTATTGATAAAAATTGTAATATTTATTTGACAAAATAAAAATTTATTTGGCTGGCTAATGGATGAGTGCCATATCAACAGCGGGTGAGCCTCACTGTTAATATAGCGCCATTATTAGTCGGCTGAATGTTTAGCTGACTAATCTCAATAATTATTATTTTTTAATAAGCTTTTCGCGCGCAGATTACTTGAGGTACTACTATTGGAAATAACATATTACCTGTTATCAATAGTTTTTTTAAAATACAAAAAATTAGATGCCTTTTCACATGAAATAATTTGCATATCTTTGTAAGTTAAATTTTTAAAATAGATCATTTTATTTGATGCAAAATAGAGGAATTTTTGAAAAAAAAAATCAAAAAATATCATGATTAAAATCGCCATGGAGGCCTGAGAAGGCTTCAGTTTTTCTTTTTAAACTTCATTACTATATGATGTTAAATTAAAATAATAAAATAATGAAAATTGATCAACGTCCTTTTTTGTAAATACTGTAAAAATTTATTGGGAAGAGAATACTCATCTTCTAGCAATGATTATTAAATATATATATATATATATATATATATGTAGGATAATATATTAGAAAATTGATCACAACTTTCATGTTTATAATTTTATGAAAGCAAAATGCAAGTAAAATGTCAAAATATGCCCAAATATAAGATTTATATGAGAATTATTTTGATAAATTTAACTATTCTTTATGAATTATCTCAATTTAAGAAGGATTTGGTGTAGTTTTAATAAAAAGTTTTAAATAAGATTTTAATAGTTTTCAATAAATTAAATATTGAAATAATGGAAATGATTTTAATTATTTTTATTGCAATGATTATTTTATAATATCTTAAATAGATTTCTCATCCTTTGCCACATTATAACTAATATTTCTATATTCTAAATTAAAATATAATTCCATGACAGTTTATCTCAATATTTTGTTATGTTAAATCATATTGTTAGTATATCAATCAATGTTAAGAGAATATGATCTTTTAGGGACTAATTTATAATATATCAATGAATTTGAGTTGAATAGAGATCTTTCTGGAGCTATTCATCGCATTATGTTGAATTCAAGTGGAGTACAAGCATTTAGAGTATAATTCATGGCATAATAAGTTAGTTTAACTGAATACAAGCAATAGTGTCAGTATTCATTTAGTGTTTATTGTATTTGAAGAGAATATATGTAATTTGACTTTAATTTTATCTATATGAAGGTTTTTTAACAAAATACTCTTATTACACACCTAATGCTTGCTATATTATCGTATTTCAATCGAAAATTAATAATTAATGATCTATTAGGGATATTTGATTGCATTTTAACACAATACCCACAATTATACATTTATTTGTCAGCATATCGATTAAGTTTAAGAGAATAGACTCTTTTAGAGGCTGAATTTTTACATATCAACGAATTTGAGTTGAATTGTGACATTTTTGCAGCTATTCATTGCATTACGTTGAATTCAAGTAGAGTACAAGCATTTAGAGCAGAATTCATTGCATAATAAGTTATTTTAACTGAATACAAGCAATTGTGTGAGTATTCAATTAGTGTTTATTGTATTTGAAAAGAATATATGAAATTTTACTTAGATCTTGTCTTTACAAAGGTATTTTAACATAAAACTCTCATTACACAACTAATATTTCCTATAATGATGTATTTCAATCGAAAACCGATATTTGACGATCTATTATGGGCATTTGATTGAATTTTAATGTAATACCTATAAGTACACATTTTTTATCAGTATATCGATCACTTTTAAGAGAATAAGATGTTTTAGAGACTAATTATGATATATATATGATTAAATTTGAGTTGAATGGTGATGTTTTTGTAGCTATTCATAGCATTATGTTGAAATCAAGTGGAATACACGTATTTGGAGTACGATTTATTATATAATAAGTTATGTTAACTGAATGCTAGCCATTATATGAGTATTCAATTAGTTTTCATTATATTTGAAGAGAATATAAGCAATTTGACTTTGATATTGTCTATATGAAGGTATTTTAATATAATACTCAGATTACACGATTAATATTTGCTATATTGATGTATTGTAACTGAAAATCGATATTTGGCATCTATTAGGGACTTTTGATTGCGTTTTAATGTAATACCTATAATACATATGTTTTTATCAGTATATCGATCAATTTTAAGAGAATAGACACTTTTAGAAACTCATTTATAACATATCAACAAATTTGAGTTTAATAGTAATATTTTTGCACCTATTCAGTGCAATACGTTGAATTCAAGCGAAGTACGAGCATTTAGTGTACGATTTATTGCATAATAAGTTATTTTAACAGAATTCAAACAATTGTGTGAGTGTTTAATTAGATTTGAAGAGAATATAAGCAATTTGACTTTGATATTGTCTATATGAAAGTATTTTAACATAATTCTCAGATTACATGACAATGTTTGCTATATTGATGTTTTTAATCAAAAATCGATATTTGGCATCTGTTAGGGACTTTTGATTGCATTTTAATGTAATACCTACAATACATATGTTTTTATCTGTATATTGACCAATGTTAAGAGAATAGACACTTTTAGGAACTGATTTATGACATATCAACGAATTTGAGTTTAATAGTGATGTTTTTGCAGCTATTCATTGCATTACGTTGAATTCAAGTAAAGTACAAGCATTTAGAGTACGATTCATTGCATAATAAGTTATTTTAACAGAATACAAGTAATTGTATGAGTATTCAATTAGTTTGTTTTGTATTTAAAGAGAATATATGCAATTTGATTTTAATCTTATCTATATGAGGGTTTTTTATAATAATACTCTTATTACACACCTAATATTTACTATATCAATGTATTTCAATCGAAAATTGATATTTGACGATCTATTAGGAACATTCGATTGCGTTTTAATGTAATACCTATAATTATACATTTTTTTGTTAGTATATCAATCAATGTTAGGAGAATAGGGACTTTTAAGTTGAATTTGAGTTGAATAGTGATCTTTTTGCAGCTATTCATCGCATTATGTTGAATTCAAGTGGAGTACAAGCATTTAGAGTACAATTCATGGCATAATAAGTTAGTTTAACTGAATACAAGCAATTGTGTCAGTATTCGTTTAGTATTTATTATATTTGAAGAGAATATATGCAATTTGATTTTGATTTTATCTATATGAAGGTTTTTTTAACAAACTACTCTTATTACACACCTAATGCTTGCCATATTATCGTATTTCATTCGAAAATTGATAATTGGTGATCTATTAGGAATATTTGATTGCATTTTAACATAATGCCCACAATTACACATTTATTTGTCAATATATCGGTTAAGTTTAAGAGAATAGACTCTTTTAGAGGCTGATTTTTTTGCATATCTACGAATTTGAGTTAAATAGTGACGTTTTTGTAGCTATTCATTGCATTACGTTGAATTCAAGTAGAGTACAAGTATTTAGAGTACGATTCATTGTATAATAAGTTATTTTAACTGAATACAAGCAATTGTGTGAGTATTCAATTAGTGTTTACTGTATTTGAAGAGAATATATGCAATTTCACTTTGATCTTATCTATACGAAGGTATTTTAACATAATACTCTCATTACACAACTAATGTTTCCTATAATGATGTATTTCAATCGAAAATCGATATTTGACGATCTATTAGGGGCATTTGATTGAATTTTAATGTAATATCGATAAGTACACAATTTTTTATCAGTATATCGATCACT
>KZ451993.1:526206-604440 GCA_002786265.1 Apostasia shenzhenica
CATATCTACGAATTTGAGTTAAATAGTGACGTTTTTGCAGCTATTCATTGCATTACGTTGAATTCAAGTAGAGTACAAATATTTAGAGTACGATTCATTGCATAATAAGTTATTTTAACTAAATACAAGCAATTGTGTGAGTATTCAATTAGTGTTTCTGTATTTGAAGAGAATATATGCAATTTCACTTTGATCTTATCTATACGAAGGTATTTTAACATAATACTCTCATTACACAACTAATATTTCCTATAATGATGTATTTCAATCGAAAATCGATATTTGACGATCTATTAGGGGCATTTGATTGAATTTTAATGTAATATCGATAAACAATTTGACTTTGATATTGTCTATATGAAGGTATTTTAACATAATACTCAGATTACACGACTAATGTTTGCTATATTGATGTATTTTAACCGAAAATCGATATTTGGCATCTATTAGGGAGTTTTGATTGCGTTTTAATGTAATACCTATAATACATATTTTTTTATCAGTATATCGATCATTTTTAAGAGAATAGACACTTTTAGAAACTGAGTTATGACATATAAATGAATTTGAGTTTAATAGTGATGTTTTTGCACCTATTCATTGCATTACGTTGAATTCAAGTGAAGTACGAGCATTTAGAGTACAATTCATTGCATAATAAGTTATTTTAACAGAATACAAGCAATTGTGTGAGTATTCAATCAGTTAGTTTTGTATTTAAAGAGAATATATGCAATTTGATTTTAATCTTATCTATACGAAGGTTGTTTGTTATAATACTCTGATTACACACCTAATGTTTTCTATATTAATGTATTTCAATCGAAAATTGATATTTTGCAATCTATTAGGGACATTTGGTATGTAATATCTATAATTACACATCTTTTTGTCAGTATATCAATCAATTTTAAGAGAATAGGCCCTTGTAGGGACTGATTTATGACATATCAATTAATTTGAGTTGAATAATAATATTTTTGCAGCTATTCATTGCATTACGTTTATTGCAAATAGAGTACAAGCATTTAGAGTATGATTCATTGCATAATAAGTTATTTTAATTGTGTACAAGCAATTGTGTGAATATTCAATTAGTGTTTATTGTATTTGAAGTGAATATATGTAATTTGACTTTGATCTTGTTTATATGAAGGTTTTTTTAATGTAATACTCTAATTACACACTTAATATTTGCTATATTATTGTATTTCATTCGAAAATTGATATTTGACGATCTATTAGGGACATTTGATTGTGTTTTAATGTAATACCTATAATTACATATCTTTTTATCAGTATGTAGATTAATTTTAAGAGAATAGGCTCGTTTAGAGACTGATTTTTGACATATCATTGAATTTGTGTTGAATATTGATATTTTTGCAGCTATTCAATATATTACGTTGAATTCAAGTAGAGTACAAGTATTTTGAGTATGATTCATTGTATTATAAGTTCTTTTAATTAAATACAAGCAATTGTGTGAGTATTCAATTAGGTTTTATTGTATTTGAAGAGAATATAAGCAATTTGACTTTGATCTTATCTATATGAAGGTATTTTAACATAGAGGTTTTTACCCGTATGACACAAAAAACTTCAATATTTACTTATTAGGTTTATAGGAATAAAATCTAACTCTCGGTGCACCTTAACTTAAATCTTACATGTTAAAAATTATTTAAATCTATTATATATGTAGAATGTTTTAAATCTAATCGTTAGATGCTCATCTTAATGATTAGATTTAATTTAAGATACAAAAAGTGTTAGATTTTATTCCTATAAATCTTATTTAAGTTAAAACATAACTTAAGTATGGTTTACTTAAATAAAATGTAAGAATTTTTTAACTAGGGTGTGTTGGTTGTAAAATTAAAATAAATAAGTGTGTGTCATGTAATATTTAACTTTAAGGTGTCTAATAAGTAAATATTGAAGTTTTTTTGTGTCATACGGGTAAAAATCTCTTTAACATAATACTCTGATTATACGACTAATATTTGTTATATTGATGTATTTCAATTAAAAATTAATATTTGGCAATCTATTCGGGACATTTGATTGAGTTTTAATATAATACCTATAACTATACATTTTTTTATCAGTATATTGATCAATTATAAGAGAATTTGATGTTTTAGAGACTAATTTAAGATATATAATTGAATTTGAGGTTAATGCTGATGTTTTTGCATCTATTCATAGCATTACGTTGAATTCAAGTTGAATACAAACATTTGGAGTACGATTTATTACATAATAATTTATTTTAACTGAATGCTTGTCATAAGAGTATTCAATTAATTTTTATTATATTTGAAGAGATTATAAACAATTTGATTATACGACTAATGTTATCTATATTGATGTATTTTGAGAGTTTCAAATAAAAAAAAGGTATATGGATGTATTTTAACCAAAAATCGATATTTGGCATCTATGAGAGACATTTGATTGCGTTTTAATGTAATAACTATAAATACATTTTTTTTGTCAGTATATCGATCAATTTTAAGAAAATAGGCACTTTTAGGTACTGATTTATGACATATCAACGAATTTGAGTTTAATAGTGATGTTTTTGCAGCTATTTATTGCATTACGTTTAATTCAAGTGGAGTACGAGCATTTAGAGCACGATTCATTGCATAATAAGTTATTTTAACTGAATACAAGCAATTGTGTGAGTATGCAATTAGTTTTTATTGTATTTAGAGAGAATATATGCAATTTGAATTTAATATTGTCTATATGATGATTTTTTAACATAATACTCCGATTACACACCTAATGTCAATGTAATGGTCGTGAGAGCAACAACAATGTTGACTAAAGAAGATTGATCAGTAGAGCCACTGGCATTTTAAATTGTATGCCTCTAAGGAGTTTCTTCAATTGTGAAAAACAAAAGGACATTGCCTTTCGTGAGGGCAATAAACAACATATATCCTCTTCCCCCTTATTTTTTTTCTTTTTATCAACATATATACTCCCCTATAATGCAATTTCTTTGATTCGTGCATGGGCTAGAATTAAAATTACATATAATCGACATACTAAAGAATAAATCTTCTAGAACTAGAAGTATCATAATTAGAGTATATTTCGACATTTTTTCCATATGTAAAATTGAAATATCATATGCGTGGATTTCTTGTATGCCCATTTCATTGCACATGATCTATAGAATTGGCAGTACACACATCCCAACAGTATCATTGAATATATTCATCAAATTGTAGAGGCTGCTTATTTAAAGTAGAATTGAACATTGCAATCCACATATTTGTCCATAGGACATCAAATCTTTTAACAAATTTAGTTACAATATCATCACTTATCATGTAAGCTAAATTGCTATAAACTTAAAAAATCTGGTATCCTATACAAAAAACAAAAAATCCTATACACAGAGACACCCTATGCATGCAATAGTAGATCGTCATGCAGACGAAGAATAATGAATATCCATTCTTAAATGTGCATTTGTTATGTCTAACTTTAATTAGTTTAGAGTTAATAGAAATGATTATATTTTTGCCTTGAGATATATATAAGATGTGAAACATAGTTATTATTTTAATTAAAAATAAATGAACAGGACAAAGCATTTACTTGAGAAAAATTTATACAATCAGCAATTTAATTGCCTATTAAAAGAGCTATTTTAGTTTTTTTTTTCAGTGAACAAAGACTATGCCATGAATTCAAACTCATGACCACCAAGCAATATTGGTAATATTGAAATAAATTTCTTGTGAAATAGGCTTCTATCAACAACTTGCAAAAATCTATACGAGTATTTATTGACATACCTCACAGCGTGACAAGCTGAAGGTACCTTCTACTAGCTCTGTTTCTTTTTAACATTTCCACCAGCCTCCTAGATCTTCTTTTTTTTCTTAGCCTCGGGAGTTGTCCAAACATAATTGGGAGGAATCGTGAAGGGATCCTCCAAGTCTATGGAGCAGCTACTGGGATCTGGTGATGCTTTAAAATAGGAGTTAGCACTTTTATAGGGAGCCATCATCCAATGAGCCCAAGAGCTGCTGGAATGCCTCTGAGGAGATTCGCTCTCAGGGCTCGATGGAAGAGTGCAGAATTCTTCTGGAGATGGAGGCTGTAGCTTTTCAAATTTTGTGAATGTGACCAACACTCTTACAGTAGGGACTACAGGAATGGCAACCTGAAAGTTGCAAAATATTATCAGCTCAAGTAAATATGGAAAGAAATAAAATCATTACCATCTTTAAAATGAATAGATAATATCTTGGTTAAAAATGTAGAGAAAAAGAAAATAGATAGAAAAAAAGTACTAGTCTAGATGTCATATAAAAAAATATTAGATAAGTTGGAGTTAACACCAGAACCAAAAATGTTAAGTTGATTCAAATTATTGGAATAAGACTGTTGATAGTGATGATGATTATCATCATCAATAAATTAACCTATTAGAGGTTGGACAGCCACAAATTCTCCTTCATAAAATTAATTCAAATAGCCTTTAACTAAGTTACTTAAGATTTATCCCTTTTCTTCTTAAAATAATCATATTGTTTAATTAGATTATTTAAAATTAATCTTATTAACTTTAACCTGATGCGTCACATCATATATAAATTTTAATATTATAATTTATATATATTTCACATCATACACATATTTTAAAATTAAAAATAAACTTTATTTCGCATCCTACACATAAAACAAAATAATTATTAATTTATATCATATACTTCACATATTTCAACATAATGACTAATTTTATTTCATATTATATATAATTCTCAATAAAAAAAATCCTCAGTCAACTTTAACTTTTATCTTTTAAATTAATCTTTGCAAACAAAAGCACTAATATCAATTTTCAATCATTCCTGAACCACATAAGCCTCTTTCCTAATAGTATTAGCTTCAATAATTCTACTACCAGAGCCAAATCGACCAATATAGTCATTTCTCACAATACCATGCTTATTTTACTAATAACTCATGTTTGTTTTCTTAGATTAATAGTATCAAACAAATAGTCGCATGGAATACAAAAATGTCTTGGTACAAGTTATTAAATGTGGAATGGCTGAATAATTGCATTAATAGGCTCCAACTAGTTGTTATAATAAAAGTTATTATGAAGGAAATAGGAACCAAATAAAAAGAGTAGGCTACCTTGGTTAGTGAAAAGTTTTTATATAATTTAGAACCTACTATGCATGCAACTTTGAACACAGAACCAACAAAAAAAAATATTTGATGAAGTCTGTCCCATATGATTAGAATAGTCTACTAATGATTAAAATGATGACACTGATGAGAACAAATAGGCCACCGATTAGTACCTATAAGAAACATTTCAATCAATTTCACCTTTATAGTATATACCTCTTTTTACAGTGTTCATCTTCATCTCTAAATTCTTGATTCTTACATAAATATTAAATACCCTTCTATAGAATTGTATTTAAAAAAAAATTCCCGTTAGGAACCAGAGATCATCTTATAGAAGCAATTTAAAGATAGACTATAGCACATTTGACAATGCAAGCACTTCACAATTGAACTGCATGGTCAAAAATTGTAAATTAAAGCAATTGAAAATAAAAGTTTTCTTTATTTTGAAAGATTTTAGAGAGAAAAAAACAAAATAATATTGAATACATTATGTTATTATGACTTACGAGATATTTTATCATTAATTTTGAAAAATTGTATAAACTTTAATTATGAAAATTTGTGCCGCTTCTATTTTCTGTATTTTTCAAGATCATGTGTCAAGACTTACTGTAAAATAATTTTATTTATATCTTTATTGGATAAATATGGTTCATATTAAACTAACTTATTTTGATTTCTATTAAATAAACTCATCTAAATTCTTATCGGATAAGTCTATTCATGTTCTTATTGAATGTGCTTATTCGAGTCTCTATTAGCGAATTTTATACGGATTCCAATTAATTAATTTTTTTGAGATTTTTACAGAGTTGTTTGAGAGCTAAAATCAACTAAATTATATACGTCACACAAATTTAATATATTATATTATACATGTTTTTTCATAAAATTCAAGCTATGTGAAGGAGTTCTATATGTACTGTTAAGAGTAAAAATATAATTAATAAAAATTCTTTAATTTTCATAAATATTACAAAATTGGTCATTTAAACAGTTTTGATGGGACCCACCAGCAGCCTCCGGCCGCCCGGAAAACCATTGCCGGTGGGCCCGAACCAACCTGTGCGATCCACGTGCATGGCACACGACCCGAAATCGCCCATCTCGCCAATTCTAATCCGCTCTTTGCCGTCGAGCCGATCGTGTGCTCTCTAGACCTCCCTCTATATCTTCTCACCATATCGGCATTTCTGCGACCTCCAAACAAAAGCACGATCCATCCTCCTCTTGATCCCACTGCTTTTGTATTTCCTTATTTCGCCGTCCGCTCTCTCGGACTCGAGAAGAACCCTAGCCGGTCGACGTTTCTCCTCATGATCTCCTGCCTCTGAGGTCCATCGGCGTCTCCGGGTCGATCGCTGTCGTAAAAGAGGAGATCTTTGAGCAGCAGGGTGACTCCACGATGGGTATGAAGCTCCTCCCGATTGTTTTCCTCATGTTCCGCTTCATCAAGGTTAAAGCAACTTGTTTCTGTTTTTAGATGAACCGGTTCTCCTGGATAGTGGATGATGAACTTTATTTTTGCAAATACTATACCAAAGATATTCAGCGTTCTCCTAGTTGTTGTTGGATTGCAAGCTAAGCTTAGTGTTATGTAGGAAGCTTTCTGCGCGGTAGACTTGGAGCTGGATTATTTGCTTATGAAAAGAGATGTAAAATGATCAGTGGAATACCGGACAGCACCTTACGTGTGTTTAACACCAAAATCATTTGTTTTATTAAGGATATGTAAATCCACAAACACAACACCATATTACATAAGTATTACAGATTTTACAACCTATATTTACAATTTACAGAGCGTGTGAAAAGAGCAAGCAAAGTCAATATTATGGATTGTACAATCAGTCAAATTTCTATCGAACTATCATTAGTTCAAACTTTAACCATAGCTTGAAACATTAAATTCCCACTGTTTGTTTTAGGATGATTTAGACCAAATCGTTGATTTAAAACAGGGCCCCTTTTCATGGTCATCGGTTGCCAGTCATCTGCCACTAGTCAACTCCCGCTTGTCAAGTATCATATCCTTGTCAGTCATCGGGCTGGCTGTTGTACATATGCCAACCTATCTCGTCGGAGTTGGTGGAGAAGAAGGAAATTTGAATAAAAAGAAAATTTTAATTGGAATTGAATATTTCATTTTAATAAAATGTACTGACAACTGTTAACCATGCTATGAAGTTTGTAATATTTAAGCTTAGTTGTAAAATCTGCAATATTTGTAAAATGTGATAGTGAGTATGTAATTCCTCCAAAGACAATATGACTATTTGTGATTAAAATTGACAGTTAAGGCGTAGCTTTTTCATGCATGGCTATTTTAAGGGTTCTGCAGCTGAGTTTGGTAATTGCTTTTAAGCAGCTTAAACTTAAATTAAGCTACTTAGACTTAAAGCACACCAAAACAATGTTGGGCTTTTAAGCTACTTTAAATTTTGAAGCAGCTTAAAATTTGAAATGTAAGCCACTTGAAAGATGGATTAAAATTTAAACTACTTCAAAAGTTTAAGTAGCTTAAAAATTTGAGCTGCATATAACTTAAGTTTTTCCAAGCTATTTCTAAAAGTTGGCCCACTCTTGATCTTTTTCAGGATGTGCATGGGTGTAGGAGAAGTGAATAATTGACATTATGTGAATTCTATCAAGCATAGCAGTAGCTCCAAGGTTTAAGATCTTTGATTGGCATTGTCTTGTAGGATTTGATTTCTGAGACAACATTAGACTGAACATTTGCATGAATGTAAACCAAAGTAATGTTGAAAAATATCAGAAAAATGTGTAAACCACAAAGCAACACACTTCTCTAAACCTTTTTAACTTTTTTGCACGGTGTTTAGATATCATTGTGCTGTTATGTTTGTGACTGCTTCATTGGACTAAAGATTTTCTTCTCATTTTTTAAGCATCCATAAATCCTTTCAAGGACATCTTGACGAGCCTTCCAAAACCTGGAGGTGGTGAGTTTGGGAAATACTACAGCTTCCCTGCTCTTAATGATTCCAGGATTGGTAAATATCTGAACCTTATATTGTACCTTATGATATTCACTAGCTATCTCTAACTGAATGATTTGATCCACATTACACTACCAAAGTGAGATTGTGTGTATTTAATTTCTTAATCTCATTGCACCTGTTCAAAAGCTTTGCTTTCTTTTATCTTTTTGAATTAGAATGGACACCAAAGCAGTAGCTTGTCATCCTTTCAGTTGTCCCTATATTTCAATTGTTATTTCTATTGCTTCAGTATTTATGCTATTTGCTGCTGATTTTCACAGATAAACTACCATATTCTATCCGGATCCTTCTAGAGTCTGCAATACGTAATTGTGATAACTTCCAAGTCACAAAGAATGATGTCGAGAAGATCATCAATTGGCAAAATACTGCCCCAAAGCAAGTTGAGATCCCCTTTAAGCCTGCACGTGTCCTTTTGCAGGTTCACATATGAGCTTCATTTGTTCTTTCCCTTTTGAGCTTCCTCTTATGCCAACTTTAATGATTTATAATAAATGAGGCCAGGATTTTACTGGTGTCCCTGCTGTTGTTGATCTTGCATGCATGCGTGATGCAATGAACAACTTGGGTGGTGATTCAAACAAGATCAACCCATTGGTATCTTCAACTTCCTTTTCACATTCTTTTACTTTTTAGAGGTTTAAATGCGGTTTCTATGTAGTATATCGTATTGTTCATTGTCATGATGCTGAAGTTTTGAACTCTATTGTTTTATGTCAGCTTTTTATGTTGAATGTCCAAACTATATACTTAATCCGCCTGTACTATGATGATTTTAGGTTCTTGGTAACAAATTGTGCTTCATTCTTGATGTCTTACATCGTTAAATTTCAAATTTCTGGTCAATCTTACATTTCTGTTAGGTACCAGTAGATCTTGTTATTGACCATTCCGTGCAAGTAGATCTGGCAAGATCAGAAAATGCTGTGCAAACAAACATGCAACTTGAATTTCAAAGGAACACTGAACGGTTTGCTTTTCTTAAATGGGGTGCTAATGCTTTCCACAATATGCTAGTTGTTCCTCCAGGTTCTGGTATTGTTCATCAGGTAAGTCATCTCATTTAGTTGTAGTTATGAGTTTTTTTTTAGTCTCTTGAGATTGCAAATGTTATGAGGTACCAGATCATGTATTTTCTCTTTATTGATTTGAACGTACCTAACCCAATGCAGGTCAATCTAGAGTACCTTGGTAGAGTTGTTTTTAGCAATGATGGTATCCTATACCCTGATAGTGTTATTGGGACCGACTCACACACCACAATGATTGATGGTTTAGGAATTGCTGGTTGGGGAGTTGGTGGTATTGAAGCTGAGGCTGCAATGCTTGGTCAGGTAATAGAAACGATGCTACTAAAATAAGGTGCTACATATTTTGAAACCATCTGCACATTTCCTTATCTCCTATGCCGTGGAAACTGAACCAATATCAGCTTAGTACTTAAATTTTTTTTTTACAGCTTAGTATTCTTAAAGTTATTGTTGGTTCCTCTCATGTAGTTTAATGGATTTTAATGTTTAGCAATTGTTCATGTTAATTATTTACTGATGAGATTGTTTAGTAATTTGATCGCATAGGTTTGCATTGTTATTTGTGATTGAGTCAAGATGATGTGTGGTACTTAGTTAACACAAGAATGCTGAAGTATTGAAGTAATGAAGTAATGAAGCACAAGCTTAGTTGGAAAAATTATTGTATTTTGTTTTATTTGAGTGGAAAATATTGTAATAGTTGATGTTGATTGGTAGAGTGGAGTTAGATGAGTAGCAGAGAACTGAAGACACAATTGTTTTGGTGTTGGATCAATTTTGAGTTGATTGGGTAGTGTTTGAATTGACTCAAAACTGATCTGGCAAGTTTCTGAGGCCTGGTCTAGCAACTGATATAGGGCAGGTTTTGGCTGATCGACTGTTGGACTCCGAATGGCTAGTGACTTGGTGGACATATGGTTGACCAAGGATTGTTTGATTGGAAATGTACTTGCTATTGGGAGGTCTATTATTAATATAAATGTTGTTTTTGGGCTTCTTCTTGCCACTTTGAACACATTAATTCCCCTTGACATGCACATTCATTTCTCCTTGATTTTCAAGAGATTAATGAGCATCCAAGAAGTGAACGATTAAGGCAATTCAAATGTGCTTTGCTCTCAAGTGCTTTAGTTCACATCCACTCTTATTTTAGCTTCCAAGTTCAATCCTTTGGTAAAAGAGTGAGTGTTTTCTTGTTTCATTTTTGTACTTTTTATCTTGTTTAGATTAGCCCACGCTTGTTTTGTGAAGAGAGCCTCTAACCTAAGGTTGGAGGAGGACTTTGGTGTGAGCCCTCATTTTATAGCGAGGATTAGGGTGGAGTAGGCTCGAGGTTGAGCTGAATCACATTATATTGTATGTTCTCTTATTTCTTACACTTTCTATTTGCTTTGCTTGTGCATGCTTAATTTTTACTGTTTTATTGAGAATTGCATTAATCTTATATATTAAGTAAATTAAATTTTAAAATTTTAATTAGAGTATATTCACTCGCTTCTATAGTTGTTACTATATATATATATGTGAGTCATTACTTAAAACCAAGCTATAGAGGTTTGAGCTTCTGGTATTTAGATGTTGAATGTAACACTCAATATTTTCCAAATCATTATTTCATTGACAATTTATTTTCAAAATGGTACACATGCAGCACAACAAGAAAGCATGAACACTTTTATACATCCCAACGTGTTGTGTTATGTCTCCGTGTTGTGTTCATGTTTCCGACGCGCTTTTATAATATTGGGCAAAGCTATGATAAAAAATACACCATCATATAGATATTTCTTATTATTTGTTGTATCTTGTTGTGTTCGTGTTCTTTAATTTGGGAAGTTATCGTGCTGAAGTGTCATGTCGTGTTGTAACGTATCCTCGTATCTTTGTGTCATGTCTATGCTTTTTAGCAGCACAATAAATAGTGCTCTCACAAATGATCCCCAAGACATGTTGCATATAATCATTTTAAATATCATATTTGTACTTTTGTTTTGACAAAGATAGCTATGCTACATGAGAAATAATTTTGCATTGGTTGTTTTGGATTTCCATTTTTATTCTTAACGAACATTTTAAGAAGCTATGCCTTTAGATTTGGACTTAGCAGAGTTTTTTTTAAATGTTTTTCATGCTTTTTTTTCCTAGAAACTTTTCGTGATGGTTTCTTAACTAAAATGCCATTGTCTTGTGCAGATTTATTTGAAGTGTATGAATACTGTGCATTTATCGCGATTCTATCTCTTATATATTCTTCAGCTATTTTTCTTCTTGTTATATATAGAAATGCGTCATCTGGTATCTATTTATTGCATATTTTCATTATTTTAAATATTTATGCTGCCATCCTATCTCTCTTCCTATCTTGTAGATGATTTGATCATTGAACTAGATTGCCCTTTTTTTAGTCATACTAGCATTGCACCCGTGTAGTAACTGCACCAAATTTTTAATTTTTATTCATATTTTTTTTAAAGATAAATAAAATAATAAAGGGGAGTTTAGCCCAATGTTATCTTGATGCTTTGTCATGTTATCTAGGAAAAATAATTGTTTGGTTTGACATCTTTAGATAATTTTCTAAAAAATTATAAAATTGTCATCCAATATATGACATCTAAATATCATGACATCTAGATAATATGATATAACATCAAAATAATATCGAATCAAACCCTAATATTATCAAATCAATGACAAATACATGATATTTTTCATAGTTTTGTACGTATAGTATTTTTAAATATTGAGAAGTTGAAGATTATAAATGATAAATATATCTGAATGAGAAAATTATCCAAAAGTTAGCTAGATATAAATATTTTTAAATTAAGAAAAAATTGAAAGCAAATAGATTACCTATTTTGAATATAAAAAAATTTACTGACATATATGTACTTACATATTCTATTGCAATAAAATTTATCTAATTACCTTTAATTTATTGTTGATCTTTCCATTATTTTTGTTTAAATTTAATCTTGTAATTTGTCATATATCAAATATAACATTGCACGGAAAAATATCTTTTCGTAAAACTTTGAATTAAAGTTCATTTTTATTTAATAGTAAGTTGAGATTTTACTAAAAACTAAATTAAAAAAATATTTAATTCTTATAATAGAAATTAAAATAACTTGAATTTGTTTTTGATGTTCAAACTTATTTATTTCAGTAATAGTTTTATAATGAGAGCATAATATTTATGGCAATCCAAAATATAAATTATTTTACATCTAAAGTTTAAAAATTCTTTTAATCTTTAAAATTCAAACCTAGTGAAGTTAGGTTATTGAGATAACTTTTTTTCTTGACAGAATATCACAATGGTATGATATATAATGGTTTTAATGTTGATTAATAAATTTTTATGTATCTTTTAAATTTAATTTTGTGTTATTGTTAAATGTTTTGTTATAAATATTAATAATTATAACTATCTAAATAAAATTTTAAACAATAAAAATTTTTTAACAGATATTTTCAAGATATATAACACAAAATTTAGACATTTTGTGTTATATTTGAAACAATGATAAAGAAAAAGGATACAAAAGTATTTTTAAATTTGATTTGAAAATATTTTGGAAAAAAATTAAAGTTTTAACATATATTAAAAAAAAAGACTGTGGAGGTGTCATTGATTCAGGCTTTGGGATAGTAGTTGAATTAATTAAATGTTATTTTGGAGGCATTTGGTTCAATATATCTTGATGTTATTTTATGTTATTTAGAGGAGATAATTGTATAGTGTGACGCCCGTGGCCAAAGAGGACGGGGAGTGATCGTCATATGATGTCCTAAGTAAAAGGAATCACTGAGGTAAAGTGCGGCTCCTGGCAGGCTTCTAGGCCGAATAATGAGTGGTGAGTGGGGCATAAGAATGAATCGTCCCACATCGAAAAAGGGGGGAGATCTTACGTTGTATAAGTAGATAACGTGATTTCAAATAGTGGAGGCGTCTTTTGGGGAAAACTCGTGAGGCTAATGATGGAAAACTCAGTAGTTAAGCGTACTTGGGCTGGAGTAGTACTGGGATGGGTGACCTACTGGGAAGTACTCAGGTCACGCAGTTCTCCTAAAGCTAAAGGAGACAATGCCTCTACATTGAGATCATGAGATGTTACATATAGTTTAGTTATATGTATAGATAATTTTCTAAAAAGTTATGAAATTACCACTAGGAAGATAATATCTAAATGTCATAATATAATACTAAGATAATATTAAACTAAATGTCACCTTAGTGACATTTGTATGGGTAATTAAGGAAATTATTGTTCTTATGTCAATGTGCTATGAGATCAAATATGTTGGCGAGGCTTGTGGCCGTGGAATTAAAAAAATTATAAGATTAGGCATCTAATCTTAATAAATTAGCTAATTAAGTCTCGATTAATTTAAATTAATAAAATAAACATGAACAACTAAGAAATGTTTTGAAAATAAAAATTATTTAAAAATAAATCATTTAAATATAATTAATTTAAAAATTAAATAATTCATTTGATAATTATTAAATGTAAATAATATGTTTTTTATAAAAGAATTATTTTGTTAAAAAATAAAAAATTATTTCTTTTAGTTTTGGTTTGAATAAAAATAACAACAAATCAAACGTTTATCCCACTAAGTGGTGTTGAATACATGAATTTTATTTTCATTGCACTCTATCAAATAATAAATTTTTATTTAGATCCAAATATATAAGATCATTCTTTGTAGTTTTTTGTCTTATCTTTTTTGGCCTTTTTCTTCCTCTTTTTACATGGGCAAGATCAAATAATTCAATTTTCATTACTAGAGCTTTTATTAGCTTACGATGTATATGTCTAAGTTATATAAGTTGACTCTCTTTGAGTTTATCCTTAATTGAGGTTTATTAATATACTCATTTCTTATCTTGTTCTTTCACGTATATTTGCTCATCTATCTTAGCATTTTTATTTCTGTGACACTTATCTTATTTGTATGTTCTGCTTTATAGGCTAGCATTTGGCACTATATAATATCGTTTGTCTTATAACTGTTTTATAAAATTTACCTTTAAGTCTAAGTAAAATTTTTCTATCACACAATATGCTAAATGCATTCCTTTATTTTATTTGTTCTGCATAAATTTTGCTAATAATATCAATATTTATTTTACTGTTATTTTGTATAATTAATCCGAGATATATAAACTGACGCTCTTCCTAATAACTTGATCATCAATTATCATCTGCTCACTACAAGTATTTTTATTTTGACTAAATTTACACTCTATATATTCAGTATAAATTTACAATTACAAAAAATAACAATTATCTAAATTTTTTTATATATTCATTTAATAGAATATATTTTTATTATTTTGTTGAGTTGCCCATGATCTCGGCGAATTATATGCAACTCAATAAAATAATAACAGAAGAAAAATGTGAGTTCCCCGTGTAATTTAAATAATATTAAATTTTTTATGAGTCTCCCGTTGCTCCGACTGCTCACAAATACCTTAATTGTAGTTAATAGTCTATGCCTATTTTGCTAATTTAAATTAATCATGACTTCATTAACTAATTAATTAAAATTAGATGCCTAATCTTATAATTTTTTCTTGTGGAATAGCATTGGATGTTATTTAGGGGGCGTTTGGTTCAATATTATCTTGATGCTATGTTATGTTATATCGAGAAAATAATTATTTGATTTGATGACATCTTTAAAATGACATTTTAAAAAATTATATAATTGTTACTTAAAAGATGACAATTGACATCTAAATGTCATGACATATAAATAATATGACATAACATTAAAATAACATCAAATCAAATGCTCTGTTATAGAGTAAATATAACACTTTGGGTAGTGGATGCTATTTTCAATTTTTGTTATATTTTTTTTGAATTTTTAGAAATAATTAGTAAAAATAAATAAATAAATTTTATTTAAAAAAATTTGACTTTTTGTTTAAATGGCATTGCCTTAAATATCAATAATAGTATCTTAAACTCATTCAACACCCGATCACATTTTCGTACTTTGAAAATGGCTTGATTTTCTTATGTTTAAAATTCATTCTATATAGTTTGAATTCATGTTAAGGAGGTATTTAGTTCATTGTTATCTTAGTGTTATGTCATATAATTTATATATCATGATGTCTAGATGTCACATTTTGAATGATAATTTTATAATTTTTTAGAAGATTATCTAACAAATCATTAAACTAAACATTCATTTTCGCTATATAACATAACATAGGGCTTGTTTGGTTGGAGTATGAATTTGAGTAAAGAAAGAGAAAATAATTTATTTTATAAAGTTGATGGGAAAGAAATTTATTTTAATATTGGGAGGTGTGTTGGATGTGAAATAAAATTGATTTTAAGGTTGAAATTTGTGTTGGATGTGAAATAAAGTTGATTTTAAGATTGAAATTTGTGTTGGATGTGAAATAAAGTTGATTTTAAGATTGAAATTTGTGTTGGATGTGAAATAAAGTTATTAAAATTTATAATAAATTTAAAATATTATTAAAATATTTTTTTGCCCATTTTTGTGTTCATTCCAAACAAGGCCATAATATCAAGTTAACATCGAACCAAATACCCTCCAACTTAAGTCATACTTGATAATAAAGGTAATACAAAATTAAAATATGATATTTTATATTAAAATTATGTATGATAAAATTTAATTAAATATTATTCCTTGCTTTTGAATTTAAGCTGCTTGAAGAATGAAATGTTCTATATTAAAAAAAGAAATAATGAAATATTCTCAAGGTCTCCACGTCTCACTGTTTCCAGAGGGCAACTCTTTAGCGGGACCAGTCCACACAGAAGATCAATCAGCAGCGAGGCTATAGCTTTCATTTAATAATATTAGTAAAAATAATTTAGGAAATTCAAATTTTCGGCAGCTTGCACCAACTTTAATATAATAATATAGATGGTGCAGTAGCATTTGCTTTGACCATTTTACATCTGACAATTTGTTACATTGTTTGGAAAATTTCATTTGCTACTCTATAAAAGATTTGTGGCCTCTTTCACCTGAAATTCCTTGCAAATATAAAATTATCTTGAAGTTTCTTTCTGCCTATATTCCTGTTCTCATGTTCTCCCTCTCAATGGCAGCCTATGAGCATGGTTTTGCCTGGTGTTGTTGGGTTCAAGTTATCAGGTAAATTACGTGATGGTGTCACTGCCACTGACTTGGTCTTAACTGTAACTCAAATGTTGCGGAAGCATGGTGTTGTTGGCAAATTTGTTGAATTCTATGGTAAATGATCTTTTCCTCTTTAGATGGAAAGGTCAGCATCAACTTTGTTTTCTTTCTATTTTTATCTCTATGTGGTATTTCTTATAGGTGAGGGTGTGGGCAAGTTATCACTGGCTGACAGGGCAACTATTGCTAATATGTCACCTGAATATGGAGCTACCATGGGCTTCTTTCCAGTGGATCATGTCACCTTGGAATATCTGAAATTGACAGGAAGGAGTGATGAGACTGTAAGTATCTTTTATTTCCACTCATCTCGAGCACTAGGTAAATGGTGTTTACCATGTCATAAATTCCTTCTTGTAGCAAAGCATTTCACTCTTTAAACAGATGAAATTAACGACAAGCTACTTTTTCAACTAGTTGCTTTTTCGTGCAAATGAAGAAACTGAAATAGTACCATGTATTTCTTTTATGACCGTGTTATGGAGATGCAATTGTATAGTTATGCAGTGATTCGTCGCTATAAGAAGTTATTCCTGACCTGTATGCATATATGAAATAGGTATCCATGATAGAGGCCTATCTACGAGCAAACAACATGTTTGTTGATTACAATGAGGTAAGTCTCCTCTGTATGTCTAACAAAATTTCAACATGATACTGTGAAGTTGACCAAATTCACTATTGTATTGGGTACAGCCTCAGATTGAAAGAGTGTATTCATCTTCACTAGAGCTGGACCTCTTAGATGTGGAACCTTGCATCTCCGGTCCTAAAAGGTTACACCATTTTGCTTATATTCAGCTTCTATGTATTGTTATTTCAATTTTACTGGCATCTTTCTAAAACTCTACTGCAACATACTAATATGTTTTTTATATTTTTAGGCCTCATGATCGAGTTCCTTTGAAAGAAATGAAGGCAGACTGGCATTCTTGTTTGGATAATAAAGTTGGATTTAAGGTTTAGAAACTCGGTCAATAATTTTTACCATTGTTTGCTTGGGTGCGATTCATCAGGAAATTGAGATATGATTTAGTTATAGTTTTTCAGCTCATATTTGTTGCATATTTTTGATGCTTGTTGGACCTTGCCTATTTTTTCCATAACCAAGCTGCATCCTCTTTCTGGTTAGGAGCTTGTTTGCTTATAACCGTTAAACCAATGGATTTGTTCTAGTTATAACAACAAATGGTTTTGCACCACTGCTAAAAAGAATTGAGTGGAATGATAGTTCCTAAAGAATCCCTATTTCAGTCAACAAAGGAGAGTTCACCTCTATAACAAACATGATGGGATTCTGAACAGAAGAATTTCGCTATTTCTTATAGTGGTTGTGTCCAATCATAGTTTTTTCATTGAATTCTTGGAATCACTACTGGGCATATCTCATTGTGCTTGACCATGTTTTTTACCTCTGTTCCAGGGTTTTGCAGTGCCTAAAGAATCCCAGGATAAGATTATAAAGTTTGATTTCCATGGCCAGCCAGCAGAACTCAGGCATGGCAGCTTTGTTATTGCAGCAATAACTAGTTGCACCAATACATCAAACCCGAGTGTGATGCTTGGAGCTGGCCTGGTTGCCAAGAAAGCCTGTGAATTAGGTTTAGAGGTACACAGTCACTGTCTATGTAGTTTATATTCCGATGATGTTATACTACTAGAGCTTGTAGCCTTGACTCATAAATTTGTCTTATACATACACATGTACATTCATAATACACACGCACACACAATATCTTTTATCTTACCTTTAATTTTTACTCAACTCTTTGGCCAAAGTGCTTTTGGTGCTATATACTTTATCAGGAATCTCTAGTCTTTTCATATTACTTTTATGCTCATTGGATGATCAATTGCGTATAAATGTAGGTTAAACCATGGATCAAAACGAGCCTTGCTCCAGGTTCTGGAGTGGTTACCAAATATTTACAAAAGAGGTGTATTATTATGCTTTTTTTTTTTCAGTTTCTAGAAGCTCGTTGATTTACAGGAAAATTTAACTAGTGTAATGATTGCTTTTTTACTCCAGTGGTCTCCAGCAGTATCTGAATCAACAAGGTTTTCATATTGTTGGATATGGCTGCACTACATGCATTGGAAATTCTGGGGATCTTGATGAGTCTGTTGCTGCTGCAATTTCAGAAAATGGTAGCATCAATCCCCATATACTTCCATTTTTTCCCTTTCAGCACACCGTAAATGGTGAATTTGTTTTGCCTGCATTGTTGGAACTATGTTCTAAATCATCTTTCATGATTTCTGCAGACATAGTTGCTGCTGCTGTACTTTCTGGAAACCGAAATTTTGAGGGCAGAGTGCATCCCTTGACTCGAGCTAATTATCTAGCCTCACCTCCACTTGTAGTAGCGTACGCTCTTGCTGGCACAGTAAGTTGCTTTGAATAATAATGTTTCTTTGTTTTCAAATTTGTCGAGGTGGTGTACAAGTTTGCTGTCTTATAACTGAAGCTTTTAGCTGTTATGTTTCATCGTTTTAGGATTTCTAGGTCATGATATATCCCATTGACTTTGTAAGGCTCTCATCTAATTGTTTTTCAAGTTGCTCATCGATGTCTACCAACTAGTTTCAAGCGTGTTATATCAAGTGAAAACTGTTCAATTCGGCAGTTGACTTATCTATACTATATAATTAAAGTTGGTATGAAGCCGTTGAACTTTTAAAATTTCTAAAATGCCTCTCCTAATTTCAATAATTACATCTAAATTACTTTCTTCGCTCTCTTCTCCACCTTTCTTCTCTCCCCACTATCACCATCTGCCCCTCTTTTTCTCTCCTTTCTCTTCTCGCAGCTCCTAGGCCCCAGCCTCCTTCTCTTTTCTCTCTCCTCTCTCTTGTGCTACCAGCTAGCCTGCCTCACTTTACTCTCTCTTATTTATATAATAAAATAAATATATAATAAATATAAAGGTAAATATATATATTTTAATTGAATTGATTTAATTATGAGTAAATTAATTTTAAATTTAAAAAATCAAAGTAAGTTTAAATGAAATAAAATACGAGTGAGTTTAGAGTGAATTTAAATTTAGATGATTATGCACGACTTTTAATTTAATAAAGTTTTAAATAAATTAATATTCAAATCCTTTATATCATATAATTTGAAAAATATTTTTACTTTTTTATTTTTTATTTTCTCAAATATAATCTAAAAGTCATAAAATTTTAATTCAAAATTAAAATCCTAAAGTCAATTTTAATCAGTTAATTATAAATTAAACCAGTCAATTTTAAAGTTTAATTAGTTAATTGTATTTATCTTAATTATTTATTAGATAATATATAAATATATATTATACACATATTAAAGCACAAGTAAGATGATAAATAAATCAATCAACTTTATTATTAAAATAGAAATTTTACATATAAATAATAAATTTAATTTATAGCCTATTTAATTTTTATTTAATAATGAGATTCTCAACCATTGTTAATTTTAAAAATTAATTTTATTTTATTAATTTTTAAACTTTTATTTTATTGTTATTGATATCTCAAACATTTAAAATTCAAAAATCATTTAAAATTTAAATGTTTAGATTTCACTTCAACCTATTTGCATTGAGTCCTAACTGTGAATTAAAATTTTGATTGTAAGTCAAGCTAAATTAGAGTTTATTAAAATTTTTAATCTCAATTAATATTTATGTTAAATTTAATTAGTTATAATTTTTTGTTTTAATATTTAATTTATATTATTTAATTAAAATTTAATTTATTTTATTTTATACATATTAACATATAAATACTTATATTTAAAATCATAAATTTATTTATTATGATTAACGGAGTGTTTGGTTCAATGTTATCTTGATATCATGTCATATTATTTAGAGAAAATAATTATTTAGTTTAATAACATCTCTAAGTAATCTTCTAAAAAATTATAAAATCATAATTTAAAAGATGATATTTAGATGTAATAATATCTAGATTATATGATATGACATCAAGTTAATATCCAACTAAATGTCATCTAAGTGTCGATTAATATTTTAATATTTTTTATTTTATCATAAAATATTTAGATGTATAAATTGATATATACTTTTAAAAATAAAAAATTAAATATATAACTTATAATTTTTATTTAGATTTTGTAATAAGTGTATTTATTTTAAAGAATATGAAAAAATTCTATGCAGTTTTTGCACGGGAAAAATACTAGTACGAGATCACTATTATATGATGGGTTAATTTTTTACATTATCTAGAATAGCCATGGGAACTCCATGCAATGAGTGAACTCCGTGCCAAACTCCACTCTTGGCATATGATGAATGATGTGAGCTATAGTGAACAATCTTAATCCCACTATCACCTCACTTGTGCTTGTTGGCTATCATCATCGAATAGCCAGTGAAGGGTTGGGCTAGGACCAAGGATTAAGAGAATAAGGCTAAAAGGGAAGGTAGCTTGCTTGGGCATGTAAGAAGAATAGGTTGTCATGTACAGGACCTTAGATGGTCCTCTACTAGCAATGCCTAGTTGGGGGGAGAGAAATCCCCCCTCCAAAAAAAAACTCACTGGTGGGGACACGAATAAGCATAATTTAACGACTATAATGATATCATAATTCAAGTTCAAATCTATTAGAGCTAATTTGAGATTTTCATATTAGTTATATTCATGGCATGGTTGACATTGATTTAAACCAAATTGTATTTTTGCATTAAATCCTTATGTTTACAATGCATGGCATAGTTGACCTAATAATTGCATACATTTTTAATGTAAAAAATTAAATAAGGTAATATTTTTTATTTCTCATATAGGACATAATTTTTACTTGCGAAGTTCAATTTTTATATATAGTATAGATAAGTTTAGCACTGTTAGCAACAAGTCCTTAGCTGTTATTTGCTAATTAAGATTTAATGAGCACTCATGGTATGGATGCACTTTGTTCTCTCTTATCGCTCTTTGCTCTTTTGATATGGTATGTGTTGTGATTTAAGCTAATATAGATTGCCAACCTGACGTTGTCTTTTAATAATTTTTTTGCTAATTAATGAATGCATTAGGTAGCCCAAATTATTTATGTTTTGACCAATTAGGTCTCGTTATCTTCAACTTGAAGTAAATAAAATATCATCAATTCATTTATCATGACCATGTATCAGGTTGACATTGATTTCGAGAAGGAACCAATTGGTATAGGAAAAGATGGAAAGAGCGTATATTTCAAAGACATATGGCCATCAACTGAAGAGGTTGCAGGGGTAATATTGGGACTTCAAAACTTGTTATTTTCTCCTATCATTTTAGTTCTTGTTAAAGGTCGTAGGGCTGGTCCTACTGGTACCATTATGGCAGTCATCTTTCTAGGCTGTTACGGTGTACTTCAGTCTTCTTTTACCAAGGCTGTAAAAATTGTTGTGATTGCGTTAATGAATAGGATCATGTATGTATTCCAGTTCAAGAATTTAGATTAGTTATCATGTTATTTGGCTCTTATAATTAAATTTTAAAAGCTTGAACATAGTGTCTTGCGTACTCAAGTTTACTGTATTCTAAAGTTAACCTGAAGTTTCTCTTCCCAGTGGAACAATACTAAAAAAAATATATAGTGGCACATATGCTGCATGTGTATCTTTTAAAGATTGGGGAAGTGTTGCTGTTTAAAATGATACTCCTCAGGTGCTTAGATAGATACACATGCAGTTTCTTTGCCTATATTATGTCTTTTATGTGCTATTTTAAAGCAATTTGTGTGTAAAGATTTGAATGTTATTCTAGGTTGTTCAAACCAGTGTGTTGCCCGATATGTTCAAGAGCACATATGAGGCTATCACCAAAGGAAATCCACTGTGGAACATGCTTTCTGTCCCTGCCTCAACTCTTTACACGTGGGATTCGAGCTCTACATACATTCATGAACCACCTTATTTCAAGAATATGACCATGAATCCACCTGGTGCCCATTCAGTAAAAAATGCCTTTTGCTTGCTAAACTTTGGTGACAGCATTACAACAGACCATATTTCTCCAGCTGGAAGTATTCATAAGGACAGCCCAGCTGCAAAGTATCTACTTGAGCGAGGTGTCGACCGTAAAGATTTTAATTCGTATGGGAGCCGTCGTGGGAATGATGAAATAATGGCCAGGGGAACTTTTGCTAATATTCGTCTAGTAAACAAGCTATTGAATGGAGAAGTTGGGCCAAAGACAGTTCATATTCCGACAGGGGACAAGCTTTCTGTGTTTGATGCAGCAATGGTATGTCTAAACATGCAAATTGTTCTTCTTTTGAATGCATTCATATATGTTTATTGTATCTGTATATTCTTTCCAAGATGTACAAAAAGGGCAGAAGACTAGAAGAAATTGGAGCAGTATTGATCCTTTTTTTGGGTTGATTAGTCATTATTTTATCTAGCTTGTTGTTCTAGATCTTTGTAATCATTTGTTTTTTGAAGATCGTTTTTTCTTTCTTGATCAGCCCAAAAAGCTAGAGTGTAAAGGCTAATAGACAAAATATGAAAATATAAAATAATGGATAATTGTTAACAATAACAGATATAATAACTAATTCTTTCTATAAAAAAAAAGACTAATTCTCCTTGATATCTAAAGTTAAATATTTCATCTCTCATTGTGCCTAAATAAGATCCAACTTATCACCGCCATGCAGTCTTGTGTAATATACTTTTCAACTTTAAACCTATAACTAGTGTCATGGAACTGTAAAGCTGAACACATAAACACCTAATGCAAGCAAGTTGATCCGTTCTATTACCTATCCGAAAGATCTTTTATTAACAAATTTTACTACTCATATGTTTGCCTAGGTAACCTGAGGTGCTACTTTTCAGTAACGCCTAGTTTTGCTTAGAGTTTTGCATTTCTAAGCAAAACCAGTAATTGTCATTACTATAAAATTTTGCTGTTATTCTTTGCATTGTTTTGTTATATCAGCATAATCAATAATGGTGTATGGATTCTAATCATCCCCTGAATAAAAGGTGCTTCGAACACTATGAACACTTCCAACTGCTGACTCCTCTGCCCACTTCAACTTTCCAACCACCCTCAGCTTGAGTGCGGTAAAAATACATAGAATTTTTCATGCTTGCAATATGATCTATTGGACCTTAATCTAAATGTGCTTTTGTAGCATAGTTGAGGGTAACTCAACTTTGTCAAAGAATACAAAAAATTTAAATCCAATTATGCAAAATCTCCCTAGAGAAAGCCATATGAAAAATGGCAAGTTTTTTCAATTAACAATAAGCATGCTAAAGCTCAACAAAAAAAAAAAAATAACAAAGCCTTAATTTCAACTACTTGGGGTCTCTTCTTGTATTTCTCTTCTCCTTTTAGCTCTCGCCATGAGTGTAAAATTATGTAAAATCTCTCAAGAAAAAGTGACATGAAAAAGATAAGATTTTTTCCTCTTAATAATAAGCATGTTAAGCTCAAATATGCTATCAAATCAACAACGAAAACAATAACAAAAACTTAATCCCAACTAATTAGGGTTACTACATGGATATTTCTCTTCTCCATTTAGCTCATGTACAATAACACTCACCGTGAGTGCAAGTGATTCAAGGTCACTTGTTATTATGACCTTTTCCTAAATTATTTTTAGTTTATCCCTTCTTTTTAACATTATATTTGAATTTTTGACATTTACGTACAAAAGTCACTAATGGTTGACGGTAGATATGGTCTAACCATCTTAAACATCCTCCCTCGTGTCATCCACAGTAGGTGTCATGCATATCCTCTCTCTAATACAATTATTACTAATACGATCCACTCTAGTGTGATCACTCATTTCCATGTCAACTCGGATCTTAGTTATAATAATATTGTGTATATTTTGTCACTTAACAGCCTAACATTCACTCACTTATCGAATACTAGATCGGATAGCAGTTTTGGAAAATTTCTGTTGATTGTCTTCCTATTGCATAACACTTATCTTGTATTCTTTTTTGATTGTCTTGCCCTGATTCTGTGATTAGTATCTTCTTCTAAGCTCCCATTACTGTGGATTATATCCCAAATTGATTGTGTTATAGGTATGCTATCAAACTACCCCTTCAATATTTTCAGTGGATGAGCGTTGCATAGCAATGTGTTGTGATGTTCACATGGCTGATCTTTTTGATTTATATGCATGATTGACATGCTTCTTGTCCAATATTAGCGCACGCTGCATGACTTTGAAATTCTCTGGTTAATTTATTCGTCTCTTCTGTATTCTTATGGCATTCAGAATTTGTTCTCTGGCAGAGGTACAAAGCTGATGGCTATGAAACCATAATATTGGCTGGAGCGGAATATGGGAGTGGTAGCTCCAGAGATTGGGCTGCTAAGGGCCCTATGCTACTAGTGAGCACTTTTTAAATTTTAGCCATCTTATTGATACATATCTATATCTTTTTGCTGTCATTCCTTCTAATATTTTTATTATATATTTGGGGATGATGGCTTATTGGTTCTTTTCTCTATAAATTCCAACTAAATTGACCTTACTATATCAGGGTGTTAAGGCTGTGATAGCTAAAAGCTTTGAGAGAATCCACCGAAGCAACTTAGTTGGAATGGGTATTATACCTTTATGCTTCAAGTCTGGTGAGGATGCTGATTCATTAGGCCTTACTGGTCATGAAAGGTATACAATTGATCTTCCCAACGACATTAGTGGCATACGGCCTGGGCAAGATATTACTGTTGTGACGGATACTGGAAAGTCCTTTACATGCATTCTTCGCTTTGACACAGAGGTACTTTATGCCACGAATACTTTATTTCAAAACAGCATGCTTAAATTCTAGATCATGCTTCATAGTAGAAGTCACACTTGAGTGGGGTGCAATTTGGTTTTGAAGGAATGGGTTCAGATCCAACCTGAAATTGACTTGACTCAAATGGGTTAACTGGAAACAAACCCAAAACTGAAGCAGGTCAGGCTTAACAATATGTTACAAGAGAAATAATGAAAAGACAAGTAATGTATCGCACCCATAATCTCTCATACATGTTTTACCATGAAAATCATCACTAATAAACAAATTGGAGCTATCTACTTATCATTTTTTTATATCCTTGGGACCGAACCTTAAATTGTTTTGGGTCATCTTGAACCCACAAATCCTAGGTAGGGTTCGTGTTGGGTCCTTGACACCCCTACGTTACTTAAGAACATGATCTTTGGGGATGATTTTGCATTTAGTCTGTTGATCAAGCTTGGAATGGTGTTGTTTTGCGTGCTTCATTATGATCGGGTGCCAACATATGAGCCAATCAAGCAATTTGACCCAGAAAGTTTGGGTTCAAATAGACCAACTGACCAAATCATGTGGTTGAGTTACGGTCATGAGTTTACTCCTTGAGTGTAGGGTTGTGATCACGTTGCACATGGTCATGTTAGAGTGGGTTGTTGGGTTGACCCAAATCTAACTTGGATTATTTGGATAGAGTGAGCATAAAATAATATTTTAGAATTTGATAAACAAGTCATGATCGACTAGAGCTAAATAGGTTATGACATGTTGAGCCTGACCCATTGATACGATTTCATCCCTAGTACTCCTACCCTGCCAGATTATGTAACAGCCTCGTTTGGTTCGAGCTTTTTTTTAGACATGAAAAAAAAAAAATTATTTTTTAAATTTAATGGAAGAGAAATTTATTTTACTATTAGAAAATATGTAAAATGTGAAATACTTTTAATTCTGATATTTGTATTTGTATTAGATGTGAAATAAAGTTGATTTTTATGGTTGAAATTTGTGTTGAGCAAAAAACTCCCCTCGAACCAAACGAGGCTATTATAGTGCTGTGCTGCTTTTTCAGCATAGCTTGTTGGAATGCTACCGAACATATGAGTTCAACATAAAACTTCAAGCAAATAATGTGACCAACTATTCAAACATTTAAAGTCCTGAATGTAATTAGATAATAATATCAAAGTCCTAAACGTAAAGTGTACAATTCCTAACTATTTATACTACTGTTGTGGTGAAAAAAACAGATTGAAACGTCTATTTTTACACGATATCAGAGCCGAACAACAGGCGTCACGATATTGTTTTCCTGCTCTTTGGTTTATTTTTCCGCGCTGATGGATTTGAGATTGATGTTGCAGGTGGAGCTGGCCTACTTTAATCACGGTGGCATTCTTCCATATGTTATCAGGAACTTGATCAATTCACCGTAAATCAGGTGTTCATCCTTCAGATCGTCTTCTGGGGCTACAACAAATCACTGCGCTCTACAGTTTCGTGGAATAAGATTTCTGCAATTATGCAGAAGCATTACGTAGACTTTAATTAGAAGTAAAAAAAAATCATATTAAACGTAAACTTTATCTTAAGTTTCCTAATTATTTTCAATGTAGTTTTTATTTGGGTGCTGCTTGTGCCTTTTCTTCTGTATTAAGAACAGTATTATTAAAGTTAATGATAGCTTCCCTGTTATTAGGATTTTTGATAAGATAAGCTTGTTTTCGAGATTTTTATGTGTTTTTATGAATATAAGAAATAAAAAGGGTTTTTACCCGTATGACACAAAAAACTTCAATATTTACTTATTAGACACCCTAAAGTTAAATATTACATGACACATTTATTTATTTTAATTTTACAACCAACACACCCTAGTTAAAAAATTCTTATATTTTATTTAAGTAAATTATACTTAAGTTATGTTTTAATTTAAATAAGGTTTATAGGAATAAAATCTAACCCCTTTTGTATCTTAAATTAAATCAATCGTTAAGATGAGCATCTAACGATTAGATTTAAAATATTCTACATAAATAATAGATTTAAATAGTTTTTAACATGTAAGATTTAAGTTAAGGTGCACCGAGAGTTAGATTTTATTCTTATGAATTTTATTTAAGTTAAAACATAACTTAAGTATGGTTTATTTAAATAAAATGTAAGGATTTTTTAATTAGAGTGTGTTGGTTGTAAATTTAAAATAAATAAGTGTGTGTCATGTAATATTTAACTTTAGGGTGTCTAATAAGTAAATATTGAAGTTTTTTGTGTCATACGTGTAAAAATCTCGAAATAAAATTATTTTAATATTATTGTTTAAAATAAAATTATTTAATTATTAAGAATTAAGTTCAAGAAAAGAAGCTTATTACTTGGTTCTTTTTCATTTTCTTTTCTAGGACTTAATTGTAAGCATGCATGTTTTTGCCAAGGATTTAATTTGTACTCAATCTTAGTTAGACTAAGGTCTATCCATTCCTTGTTTATTCTTGCTGAAAAATTCATCTCCTTGAGCTGCAGGAAAAACCGGTCGATTTCCAAAATCGACCGGATCACTCTGGACTGGCTCAAACTCAGCTGCAAAGCTGACCGTTTGGCCTTCCAATTTCCCAAAAAATTGAGAATATTTTATTTCCATTATCTTGTTCCTTGCAGCCCACTCTAAAAATATGTTTCATCCCTCAAAAACTATTTCTTTACTCTTTGTTCATTATTAAAATGGAAAATATTTGCACTTTCCTTTGCACTTGTTTATTTCAGCTGTTCTTAAATATCATGCTAAATATTTTGTCCACCTAAATTTGTTAAATCTGTTTTAATCTATCCCAGGTGGCACCTTCTCATTGTTTTAACTCTTGGGTGAAAACTTGGGTGTTTTTAGCCACTTTATTAATTTATTCCTTTTGCTAAAAACAAAAACCCACTAGCATGCTTGTTTATGGGAAATGGACAAACCATTATTTTATACTTTTTCTTCAGCTTTCTTTTCCAGGTTTAATCTTTTATTTTTTCCTTGTTTCAAGCTTGGTTGAACTTAATCATTATCTTTAAGTTTTAAAATCTGCTGAACCATTTCTGCCTCCAACGGTCCAAAGGACATTTCATCATCCAGAAATGTCTGATATGCCCTCTGCTTGCTGTTTTCCCATTGGACCACTTGTATGACATGTCAAAATGCTTGTCTACAATTGGATAACTCAATCAAAGGGCAAATGTATCCTGCTTCTTGCTTACCACCTGCTGTAAGTAAATAAAAGCATTCAATTTCCTGCTGTTGAAAAACTTCTTCCTGCCCGAAAATCTTCCAGCTCTCCTTCAAGCTTCTACTTGCAAACCAATCTTCTCAAGGAGAAACAAAAGAAGAAAGAGTGCTGCGTTTTTCACTGTTCTGAAAGCCAAGACCAGTAATTTTTATTGTTTACATTCCTTCTTGGTTTTTCGGATTTGTCACAGCTTTCAGTTTTTTCATTAGCTGAGCCGTCACTGTTTTGTTTCCATTGGAATACAAAAGCAAGTCTGTTAGCTAATAGTTTCATCTATTTAGGCTTGCTTTTTCCTGAATATTTTGAGATACCTTTTTTTTTTTTACCCCAAGATTATAGAATTTAATCTTGGACCTCTACGAGTTTTCACCCTTGGCAAAGTTATTGTATGCATAGAGCTCTTCATTGTAATTTGTTTTTGTGCTTAAGTTGTAATTGAGCTAGCAAAGCTAGCAAAATCTTGTACTCTTCTGTATTTTTCTCTGAGATTATATTTGTAGGTTTGCTCGGCTTTGGTACCTGTAAAAAGCCGTGGTGTGTAGGTTTTCTTGGCTTTGGTTCCTGTAAAAAGCCATAGGATTGTATCGGGTTTATTCGGCTTTGGTTCCCGTAAAAAGTCGGGGTGTTTTAGTGGAAATTCCCATTTGAGGAGCGTGGGGAGTGGATTAGGCGGTAAGCCGAACCACTATAAATTTGTTGTGTTATTTTCTTTTGCTCCTAATTTCTTTGGACTAAAAGTAATATATCATATCTAAATCTAAGTATTTTAAAGGTATACAAAACCTAAAATATTTTTATTAATAACAGATATATAAATAATAAACTCTAAAATTATTATTTCTGGTCTCTGTTAATTCATTTCTACATTGCTCTGTGAACCTTGGTCGATTCCCAAAATCGACCTGATTGTTCGGGAAAAATTTTCTGCACTACTCTGTGAACTTTGGTCGATTCACAAAATCGACCGGATTGTTCGGGAAAAATTTTTCTGCACTGTTCTGTGAACCTTGGTCAATTCTCAAAATCGACCGGACTGTTCGGGTAAAATCTTTTGCTCTGCTTTTTTCTGTCCAGGTGATATCAGAACTCAGTATACTTGGTCATTTTGATAAACTCAAACATTCTACCTCTTATTCCTTTCTTTTTCTTAACTAAAAGAAATCATTTGAAATTAATTTTTAATTCTCAATTAACCCCTGTTGGGAAGTCTCTGGGCCAACAGAAGGAACAATAAATATTGATTTGTTGGATTAAACATAACTAGCAGGTGATATCAGCACTAGTCGGAACTACTAATAATTATAAATCTGATATTTCAATGTCATCAAATACATTCAATATGATAAAAAGTCTTTGAAAAATAGTAAGAGGATTACAGCATAATTCTTCCGTGATATGTATTATTCGAGAAATAGTATTATACATTTATAATATGAAACTTTCTTTTTATAATATGACAAAAAAACTTCAAAAAGAAAAAGAATTCTCTCAAAATCTTTTTCAAAAGTATAAGGAATATGATCCTGAAATACAATATAGCGACTTATATACTATATTAGAAGTTATAATAACATATTTTAAAATTAATTTAGTTTTATATCAGATAAATCTATAATATAAACTATTTATTTGTTATGAGATCTAATACAGAAATTTAGAAAAAAAATAAATATATTTTAAATTTTATCAATTTAAAAATATTACGATAGAATTTCAAGAAACAAATTATTGTTAGATATCTCAATGGTCTATTTTAAGTTTATATTTTTTTAAACTATTTGTATTAGTTATAGAGGTTTTACATGGGTATATTTAAGAGGAGGTTTCTTAGTGCATGCTTTTTATAAATAATATTTTTCTTACTAATAAGATTAAAAATTAGCTAAGTCAAAACTTGGGTTATGAATAACTGATTTAAAATTTAAGAATTTTCATATTAGTGGGCCTAAAATCAAATATATATCTAAAGTATAAACTTAGTTAAAATAGAAGTATCAATATTAAAGAATTGATAATTGATAATCAAATTGTTAAGAGAGTGAGTGCATATACTCCAATTCAATTATATAAAATAATACTAAAATAGATGATAATATTATTAGTAGGATCCAAACATGATAAATTTAATAGAGATGTAATATAAAATCCAACTTAAGCTTAAAGTAAACTCTAATAAGATAGCATTATAACCAGCGATATTATATGACACTAAATATTAGCTTATATAATAAAAATATATAAATAAAATAAATGTGATAAAAATGCAAATGCTAAAATTGATAAGTGAACATGCTCGAAAAAGCAATATGAACAATAAAAATATTTATGAAAAGATTGAGAAAATCAACTTAATTGTGGATAAATTTAAAAAGTTATTATTATTCGCAGTTTGAACGTATAAATTATAGGTTAATAAAAACTTCATTAACGAAAGTTGAGATATTAATTTTGCTAATATCTTTGTTAACTATTATTAGATATATTATATCATATATAAATTTTAATATTAAAATTTATATATATTTAATATTATACATATATACTTTAAAATTAAAAATTAATTATATTTTATATGTTATAACTTTTATCAACTAATGATACATATAAATATGCTTAAATAATTTAAGCTAATAATTTTCAAATTTATCCTTAATTAAAGTTACTTTATTCTTTCAGTTAGCTATGGCATTCATATTAATTAATATGTGAATTAGCATAGTTAGTTTACTTTCTATAATTACTTATAGATCATAAAAAATAAACATGACACATTTTTGTATAATTTAAATTATAGAGTGATATATATATATTTAAATAATGATATAATACTTAAATTTTTAAATGAGATATATGGAAATGCTCATTATATTCTGTAAATTACATGTCAATTACAAATATATTCTTTTTTTTTGTTTTTTATTATCATCATTTTAAATTTTTAAATACTTCTAAATCATTTTATTATTATTATTAGGAAAAAAAATATGTGAGAAGCCAATAGTAGAATGGTACATGTACAAATAATTTTTTTTTAGATAGGTCCTACATATGTTTGAAAAATTAGATTAAATAAAAATATTCAGTTTTGTTGATTGAGACTTGCCTGAAAAATTAAGCCTTATCCGCATATAACATGCTTATGTCTCCTTTGAAATCATGTCAAAAATCACAGCTATAATATAGTATTATTATATAATATAATTATTTTATATCCCATTATACTTAAATTTTAATATTAAAAATCAATTTATTTCACATTTTATATAATTTTTAAAATACTAATCAATTTATTTTACATTTTATATAATTTTTAATATAATTATTTTATTTTATTTTACATCATGCATACACATTAAAAAATTCAAAACACAATCATCCAAAGTATTTTATGTTTTATTTCAAATTCTATCAAAAAAAAATTTATTCCAAATGAAACCCAATTGGAACTTGTAATGCGTCTAGCACTTAATGACCTAGATGTAATTTAGCACTTAATGGACCCGGATGTAATTTATCCTAATATTTTTTGAAAAGAATGTCATACCTTATTTTTTTTTTAAATTTATTTATATCATCTCTAAAATAAGCATTATTATATATTTCACTTCTAAAATTACTATTTTTTTTGTTTCTTAAAATAAATTTTATTATATATTTTATTTTTAAAATTATTATATTAAAATTAATAATTAATATTTAAAATAATTAATATTTTATTTTTAAAGTTAAGATCAAAGATAATGAAAGTGGAGGAGGGGATTTAGTTTGTAAATAACTATTAAAATTTAGGGGAATAAAAGTAAATAAATAAAATATGTAATAAAGGAAGTAATATAAGTAAATGCTATTTTTTTATACGCTTAAATCTTATACATATTACAAAAACCGCCCTTCATCAGTTATCCCTAATACACGTGTCGTTTTGTCACTGGCTATCGCATGTAATTCTGACGCGGCAGCTCGCGGCGAGCCTGGCGATGGCTTCCAAGAAGAAGCTGACACATTCGCCGCACTAAGCCCCCTGCAAGAAGAAGGATTCGACACGGTTTCTCCTTCCCATCTTCTTCTCTTCGTGAGAATCGAAGCTGTACCTTTGTTTGTTCTGCTTTCTGTCTTCGAAGCTGTTCTTTGATCGCGGATCGGGCGAAATGGCGCAGGCCGTAGAGGAATGGTACAAGCAGATGCCGATAATCACGCGGTCTTATCTCACAGCCGCTGTTGTTACCACCATCGGCTGCTCCCTCGATGTGAGTATTTATCAAACTTTTTAGAGTTCTAGGTTATCATTTCTTTCTGATGCTTCGTTAATATGAGATTTCTGTTCTCTTTCTGTTTAGTGTTTACTCTCTTCAATATTTTTGTTCTGAGTCCTTTCCGACGATGATTGAAAATTTTTATGTTAATTTCAAGATTCAAGCATTCGCCATGTAATTGGAAATTAGTGGCAAATGCTATGCTGTTAAACATAGCCTGCTAAGCTTTTTTATTTCCTGATAATTACTGCACATTGAAGAAACCCTTTATATTTATCTGACATTTTTTCTCTATTCCGATGCAAACTTAGGTTTACATATCATAGTATCTGGATCTAAAGCGTTATAAAATTTATCCCTGTTTGCTTGGTTCACGTTAAAATTTTATGCTTACTGATTTTATTGTGTTTTGAAGTTTACATTATCTGAAGGATGATGAGGCAGTTAGGAGTATTGATTACTTTGTTAATAATTTTTTTGGCAGATCATATCTCCTTATCATTTGTATCTGAATCCTACGCTGGTGGTCACACAGTATGAGATCTGGCGCCTTATTACGAACTTCTTATATTTCCGCAAAATGGGTAAGATGAAGTTTTGGCATTTTGTACTTTCGGATCCATACTACTCCGGCAGCATGCTACTTGCATATATTTATCAGTGATTTACATGCCAGCATCTCTGTAATTGAAGTCTCAACACTTTTTTATACAGGACATATCAAATACTATCATG
This sequence comes from Apostasia shenzhenica, assembly GCA_002786265.1. NCBI lineage: Eukaryota > Viridiplantae > Streptophyta > Magnoliopsida > Asparagales > Orchidaceae > Apostasia > Apostasia shenzhenica. The sequence goes on from KZ451993.1 coordinate 559,667, forward strand.
ATACATTTTAATATTTGTTAAAAGAGACAGTGATGTTCTCTTACTATTAATGCTTTTCTTTTTAAGTTGTGTATGTGAAATTTAAGTTTGTACTTCTTTTAAGGATCATAAATGTGGGGTACTAATGATTTCCCTGTATTATTATGATCTGGTTTACTTTTTCTCAGGTGTGAAAAGATGATGTTGATTTTATTTCATCACACTGCATTATTTCGTGGTTGTCTATATGGTTGGGTGTGATTTTATTTCCAATTAAAGATTCAGAACAGAACTTGATTCATTTAATTCAACCCCCAGTCAAGAAACAAAAAGCACTCATCATGCATATGGGAAAACTAAAATTAACGAACATTAAAGACTTTTTGGTTCAGTATTGTTTATTTGTGCTTATAAAATTATTTCTTATCATGGGACCTCTTCCCAAAGATGAGACTTCAATGGCCTCTCAGGTTGAACGTTAAATTCTAAGTATTTGCTAGAGCACAATTATAGTGCAGGTAATATTGGTGGTCAATAGTAATAGGGTTTTATATTTTTTTTGTGATAGGTTTACCTACCTTGGACCTATAATGTGGAGAATAGGCATGTGAATGAGGTATAGTTAGCACAATCAAAGTTGAATGGTTGAATTGTAGAGGTACCTTCAGCTGGGCCCGTGATCTGCATAGATCTGGTGGACATTCATTGTTTATTTCATGGACTACAAGGTATCTAATCCTATGGTATTATCAATGTCTGATAAATTAGCAAATATAGAGAGTTCATATTCTAGGGATAATATGTGTAGCATCTAAGAGAAATTTGACTTCAGTGGCTTTTTACGATCAAGACAAGGAGTTGTACTGATAAGTTAGAGTTGAATGATATTTATATGACATTAATGAACAACGGGATCATAGCAAAATGATTTAAAGGTTTTATGTTGTACTAAAGACCTATGTAAATTAGCATTAACATCTGATGGAACGCTAGTGGCCCAAGCATGTCTAGATGCATGAGAGGCATCAAGTAGATGGTGAATCTCCTGTAAGATAAATCTTCAATTTTTTATGTGATGTAGGTTCTCACAATGTTCCGTAAGAATGTTTTAAATTTCCAAATCAAATGTTTCTGACATACTTTTTCAGATGTTATTTCATGTTTGAGAATTATCATGTTGTTCAATCAAATTTTTATTTGCCTTTTTTTTGACATGATATTTTTTTATCTTAAAAATTCTCCGTTTTGCTAGTGACTGGTTTTTTATGACGAAACTTCATCAGTAGTGCTCTCAAACCTACTAGTCTTTTTTTTTTCTCAGTGCCTATCAATTGTGGCCTCTGTTTAATTTTTCTATTTGCAAATATTGTGTGTTTAGTAGGAATTCTCTTGAGCATGTTTTACTTTAGCATAATGTCTATGTATTTTTCACCTTGGTATTTTAATATGTAGTTAGTTTAAGTTATCCATCTTATGACGTTCATGTTTGTAATTCTTTGTTGCTGTTGACAGATTTGGACTTTTTGTTTCACATGTTTTTCCTTGCTCGCTATTGCAAACTGCTTGAGGAGAACTCGTTCAGGGGACGTACTGCAGATTTCTTCTATATGCTTTTATTTGGTGCTACTGTATTAACTGGAATTGTACTTATTGGTGGGATGATACCATATGTATCGGAGACTTTTGCAAAGATCCTATTTCTAAGCAATTCATTGACCTTCATGATGGTTAGTGATTGGAACTGTTATGATGTCAATTTGTTCAGTGCACTTTGCCAAATCATGCATAATTATCAAGTTTGTAAAGTTTAAAAAAAAATTTAACCTTGATTTACTGGTGGAATAGTTTATCGGCTTTAGCCGCAAGGATAATGGCTTCTGTTGTGCTTGCAGAGCAATGAATCTTTAAGCATCTTAATGATACAAGTGTTAATAGTTTTGTGTAAGATTAGTACTCAAGAAACAAGATTAGAACACATTTACATTGCGATGCCTTTCTTTTGAAAGTTTGGCCATCTGTCTTGGTAAGGCCAAAAGTATCTCTTATATTTTACAATCTCATTTGCATAGTTGTTTAACCTTCCTGCTAAGCATTCCTCGTCAATTTTGCACTGTTCCTACTTATCCAAGTCCCAGGAGTTTTATTGTTTTGTTCTCATGTTTCATAAATTTTTTTTTTTTCTATTGGCATTTGCATCTTTCATGCTTTGTCAAATCCAATTCGTGTGATGCTTTTATTGAGGTGGTGTATACTTTTAGATAAACTTTCATGCTCGTTGTCTATTTAAGCTATTCATATTCATTTTCTAATTAAGTTCCTAATTCCTTTTTATTAGGTGTATGTTTGGAGCAAACATAATCCTTATATCCACATGAGTTTCTTGGGTCTTTTCACCTTTACAGCAGCTTATCTTCCGTGGGTAAGTCCTACATGGTTTGTAGTTGAGCATTCTTAAGCAGGTTTCCCCAATTTAAATGTCATTGTAATGTGGTATCTCATTTTTCTGATGGATCATATCTCCATTATAAGTTAAATCATATTTTTTATTGAAAACATTAAGATGTATATTAGGGTGTTGCTTATGCTCTTGAAATGTTTTATACTGTTAAACCTGTGAAATAAATTGGTGTGTAGCAATTTAGATAGCATTTATTCGTAGGAGTGATATATTTTGGTAAGTAGTTGAAGCCAGGGAAGGAAAAATGGAGATTGAAAACGTAGTGTTTGAATGGTCCTAAGGGTGCCATAAGCAATCCATGAATCTATATTGTCTCCTTTTTTTTTCAATAGCAATTTGAGTAGATATTCGTTCTAAGATGCAAAAGTTGATTGTCCAGAAAAATCACTTTTTACATGCTCCTTGTGCTATCCTAGTTTTGATGATATTAAAATTTGTAGGCCCAAGGAATTCATTTTTGTGCTTCTATATTTATTATTTAGGTTTTGATTCTTATATGGGTTAAATGTTGGTTATTAATGAACTCCTTTCCAGTTAACAATGTTATTATGTAATTATGAATGTTTTTTTATTGAGAATAAGTGTTGAAAGTTGGGTTATGGAACCTAACTCATGTAAAAAGAGGAAAAGGGAAACCAAAAAAGATATAAGAAAAATTATAATAAATGATTTTACACACATAAAGCTACACGAGGATTCATTAACTGATTGAGTGCAATGAAAATAAAGGATTCATGTGACCGACCCCACGTAATGGGATGAAGGCTTAATTGCATGAATGGTTTCTTGGCGTAGACCTAAGGACCTCACACTAATTTTTGTAGATTGTTGTTCTCAGCAATTCAGTCTTACTCTGTTTGAAATGTTAGTTCCCAAGCTGCCATACGGGTAACCTTCATGATCACAGTTTCATCTGAGTTTCTCAATTGGCATTTATCTGCAAAATACACTTGGCTTTTTATGGTTTTGGATGTCCGTTCTATTTTTCCTGTAAACTTAGTGCTAATTTCTCATTTGTATTGCATTCTTTTCTCCTCATATTAATTATGTGGCATCTACTATGATAAAGATGTTAGTTCAAAAGATTTGTGGATTGTTGAAAGCTTTTCAGCAGATTCACATAGTATAACCATTTTCATCTTCAACTGTCTTATCAAAACTGCTTAGGTTCTCCATATATCACAAATAGATGTAATTCTCAATTAATGCAATCTAACCCTTATGTTTGATTTGTTGATGAAGAAGTCATTTAGGCTTTCTTTGATGACAAATTGCCTAACTGACAAAGATAACATTTTTAATGTTCAAATCTTCAACCACAATCTCAGAGCTAGGATAAGCCCTCTCCACTTTTTGTTATGCAGTTTACTTTTTTTCAATTCTAAATTTCCAGTACTATTGTATACTGAAGCAACTAGTCGATAGGATGATGTCTTTTAGGAACTGATGTGTAGTAGAATGGGGAAAAAATATAATGTTTTTTATGTTGATTATCAGCAATATTTCGAAAGGAGAATATGCTTTCCGTCCAATTGAAGTAGGGTGGGATATGTTTTGTGATGACAATGTGGTGGAATTTTTATGATGATAAGGTTCTACTTAAAATCCATATGCCAAAGATATAGTCGGGATAATATTTTAGTGGAAACTTTGATGTTGCTATATAAGATGGTTTTTGTTTGTATTTGAAAGGATAAATAAGAGCTAAGGGATGGAATTGTTAGCCCTAAGAGCCTACATAGGTCTATCTTGTTTGATGATTACAAACCTAAGATTGTAGTTATCTAACATTGTGCTTTAATATTTGTGCTAGACATGATTAACAACATAGTTAAGTACCTTGGAAGAAGGAAAGAAGCAAAAACATATATCTCTTGGTAAGGAGCTTAAGCTCAAGCTTAAGTTCAAGATAGAATAAAGAAAGCTTGACACATGGAACATGAAGTAAAAGAGAAGTTGCAAGATAAAAGAATCCGAAGGAAGAGTTCAAGACAAAGTTGTTCAAGCTTACTAGAAATAGGATTTCATAAGAACATATTGTAAGAGTATGGTTATAGAAAACTTGGCTCTTGAGTGATCCGTTAATTTATTTTAAGTAAATATAATTAGTAAACTTTTATAATTATTTTATATAAAACTATCTTTAAAATACTTAATATACTTGTTCACATTAGTTCTCAAAGTTGCAAGCAAATTTGAGTTAAAAAATACTAAAATGAAATTTTGAAATATTCAATTTTTTGAACTAAGGCAATCTGGCTCATTGTCTGGTTTATTGTTCAGTTCAGGATTGGCATTCCAACTTTCACATATGGAAAGCTCAATAGCTCAGTTTTTTTTGGAACTAAGTGGACAGTCTAGCTTTGGACTGGACAACTTGGCTTGTGTGCAGAATTAAAAAACTAGTTGTTTTACTTTCCAAATCAAATTGGTTCTTTAGATCTTTCTCGGCCGTCATAAGTACGTTGTAAATGATTAAAAAGCATATAAGTTGACACACAAACTCAAAAATAACTTAAAAATTTACACTTGGAAATCAAATCAAAATTTCGATATTGAAGTCTCAATCAAGGAGGTTTCTTGAAGCTGTTCATTGACAATTTTTCAAGAACGTGAGAGTTTTTGGAGCTAACGTTTCTTCATCTATGCTCATTAGACTCAAGTGTAATATCCTACTTTATAAGAGTGCTCATCTTTTTTTTTTCTTTCCTTTTACCAAGGTCAAGGGTGATCTTGGTGGGCTATTAATTTCTATCTTTAGAGGATAGTTGTGAGGGTATGGCCTCGCCCTTAAAAGGAGAGATCACGGTGTAGGGTGCGACGTCGCCCTTAGAAGGAGAGATCAAAGAGGCATCTTCACCTGCGTGATCAAAGGAGGGGGGCTTCTCCACTTTCGTGTTGTGAATAAGGGATTGGGTGGTTCAACTTGGGGTTGAGGAGCTCTAGGGGTGGAGTAAGTAGGCAGCAAGTGCTAAACCACCTAAAAATCAGTCTCTTTACTTCTCTTGCATTTTCTTTATTACTTGCATAACGGTTTTGTCAATTGTTTTTTGTTTTAATCGTACAATTTTTGCATATATCAATCTTACCCCTCCTCTCTTTGGTTGTGCTTTTTTTATGAAACTTCTCTTTGGTTGTGCTAAGGACTCTACTGGTGCTTCTTTAAGTTTTGTCATCATTATGAATTTTATTAGTTTTGGTCATGTTTAATCAAACTGCTACAGAATTTCTGGGTTCCTATATGGAGTGTACCCTTCTAATTAATTTTTTATTTAATAATCCACTGATTCTTGTGTTCTAGCTATTATTTCAACATGTTACGGTAGCATCTTTGCTTGGAAGAGTATTTCCTATATGGTTCATTTGTTTTAATACAATAAGTAATCTTTACATGATCAAATCTTCTCGTCTCTTATGTACAGGTACTTCTAGGTTTCTCCATTCTTGTTGGCACTAGTACATGGGTTGACCTTCTGGTATGTTGCATTTTTTTTGTTTTACAAGTTTGGAAATTGATAGCTACTTGCTTATTCTATTAGAGGAAAAAAAAAAACTCAAAAGAGTAAACAAGCCACATCTAAGTTCTTATTAGGTACATTCTATTGAAGTTAATGTCATAACTACATAATGTTTTCTATGTTTATGATAATATGTAGCAATGTTCTCTTTCATGCCTGTACATCTAGATAGCACCAGTTTGGTGATGAGTTATTGTCACATTAACCTAGTTGACTTCTAACCTTCGTAGTGGGAGATGCAGAGGGAAATACGGTTTGATCCATGATGATAACCTTGATCTTTCTTATTCCTATAATATATGTTCATTGCCCGCTTTATTTTCTTGAAGCATTGCTTATTTAAATTCCGTTGGATCCCCAGATGAATTATATCTGATTGGAAACATTTATTGATCTGCAAATGTTTCTCTTTTATATATATAAGAAGTCAAATCTCTGGAGTTTTATTATATGAGGTACTTTGGCATCATTGTATTTGAAATGTAACTATTTGGGAACATAATTTTGTGTAATTTGCTTATGTTCTGTTTGGGACAACTTTGTCATAATTGTCCTGCATAGCTCAACTTTAAACATAAATGAATCTGTTTGATGAACTAGTTGTGCTGGACAATTATATTATAGTTATAAACACAGCTTTCTACCAATAAGATTTACGTAAATTAGAATCAACACCTTTTACTACATTGAAATGAAATGTTTTGGTAAAGAACTCATGAAGAATAAGGCTATTATTGATGATTAGAATTTTAATCAAAGTTATTACACGGGTTCCAGGGTATGGTAGCAGGTCACGCTTACTACTTCCTAGAAGACGTGTATCCTCGAATGACGGACCGCCGACCCCTCAAAACTCCTGCCTTCATCAAAGCGTTGTTTGCGGATGATAACGTTGTCGTCCGGCCAGCTCACGTCAGGTTTGCCGCACCTCCAGTGCAGGAACCCCATCAAGATTGATCCTCGCACAGGCTTCCGTACCCTTTGTTATGCTTACAGGTTGCGTCCTGTTAATTTCTCGTGAGGGTAACTGGGTTTGGATATCTATGGTTCCTTGAATAGATGGATTGTATGACAAAATTTGATTTATTTAGTTAGTATTTTGGTGTATATCATTAAGTCATATTTTTCATTTATATGGGTAGCAATTTATGGCTAACAGAAAAAAATTCTTTATCTGAAATTTAAAGTTGTTACACATGTTTGGTTGAAAGAGATTTCATAATAATATTGATCTAATTGCAATAATCATCTTATTCGTCGACTATTGTTATCATATTTTTAATTTTTTATATAATAATATAATTCTTTATTGTCTGTAACTATATGAAATTTAGTAGGTAATAGCTAAAATTTAAAATTAATGGATTTTAAAATTGCTATAAATTTTTTTTCATATATTGAATAATTTATTTCTAGTTTTGCGAATTTGCACGAGGTATATCTAATGATTTCTTTTAGATTTGTTACTAAAACTTCTTCCTAATAAAGATTACTAGCATTTGTATTAATTTTTAACTGTATAGTTTCATGATTTATTTGTAAAAGATTATATTTTTTTAGTATATTTTGTCTTATTAAGATATCAAAAGTATTTTTTTCATCACTATAAATAATTTTAAATTTTAAATTATGTAATTCATTATATATATTTATGATCATTATACTGTTTATATTTGCTTTATATATAAATTCGTAGATTTTTTTTATCAAAAATATAATATTTTTTTACTTTCATTTTTGATATATTATTTTCAATTAGTTTAGATTTTATATGTGATAATGAAGTTCCTGTATTTATCAATGCTTTTAGTGTTATGATCTTTTTTTTTAAATTGATTAATATCTGTATTATATTTAATTCTAGTTTATCTTTTCAAAATTTTAAAATATAATTTACTAACTATGTTTTCCTAAAACAAACAAAATTTTGTATAGTTTAATAATAAAGTGTGCCTCTTTGAAAAACTTATTTTTGAATAAAGTTTGGATTAAACTTAGATAATTTTCTTATTAAAAATTGTACATAATGAAAATAAAAATAATTTTTATGTTGTGATATATAAAAAATGTGAAATAAAATTAAATTTTATAAATAATAAATTTTAATTTAATCTGAAATTATTATATTAAAATTATAATTGCTAAAAAATATTTTAGTGATAATAAAGTTTTTTTTTATATATATAAATGTGGTAATAAAGTTTAGATGATTATATAATATAATATATCATAATATTAAAAATTTAAATTTGGATAACTGTCGGTAATTTTATGTATTGAAATCCCAATTTTATTTTTCCGTGTAAATTACATCAAAATTCTTAGTTTAAAACTTAATATTATATAAATTTATAATTTTAAAACATCAGTATCTGCATTCCTGATTTGAAAAAATTATTAAATAGTTTTTAACTTTTTTTATTATATATTTTAAAAATATCTGAATTATTTTCCCTCTCTCTCTTCTCCCTCCCTTTTACTAGCTTTCGCAATCATTGGAGATAACAAAAAAACTAGTCATTGACATAATCGCAACTTCACCACTACACTGCCGTCTCGCGCGTACACCAACGGCTAGAGGCGGAAGAGGCAGAGTTGTCTCTGGTGAAGTTGGGCTGTCTACTCTTTCTTTTTATTTTTAAAAATAACAGAATCGTCGCTATTATGCCGACAATTACTTCTTAGTTGCCACCATTGACTATGGGAGCCAGTGGGAGGAAGGGAGAAGAGAGAAGACAGAGGGGTAATAATTTAGTCATTTTTTAAAATTTAATAATAAATAAAAAAATTATTTTCTAATTTTTATAAAATTAAAGACTTGATATTAATTTTTTAAATTTATGAGTTTAAATAATATTAAGTCTTAAATTAAGAACTTTAATGTAATTTGTTTATTTATTTTTTATCTTGCCCTAGTTTACTGTTTACCAAGCAGAAAGGATGTAACGGGAAATTCTAGGACAATTATCTGCTGTGGCTTCCCAGTTCGTCACCCCTAAACCCTTTCGTTTCTTCTTCTTCGGGATTCGCCCTCGTGCTCTCTCTCTCTCTCTCCGAGGCGCCAATGGCGGTTTCGGTTCAGCCGAAGCCGTTCAAATCGTTCTGGTTCTCTCCTAGTACCTGCCGGTCGGAGCGGTTGTCGGACTTGGCGTTCCTTAGTCGGTAACTTGTCTTGCGTCCACTTGTCATTTTTTAGCCTTCCGCTCTGTTAGTGGTTGCTTATTTTGAGCTCAGAGCTGTCTTTGAATGAAGTTCTTGACTAAATGTACATGTGGACATAGATTTTTGTTTGAATCGATTGAAAGCATTTTTCTACAACAAAAGTGTTTAGTTTCACTTCTGTTTTGTGCGTGGCATTGTAGCATACATCACGAATTTTACCGCATCAAAAGATCATGGAATCTTACGGAGAACTTACTGAGTCTGGACTCTGCTCTTAATTCCCAAACCAATATGTTTCTTGGCTGTAAATTTCTTTCATTTTTCCTACTCATCGCAGTTTTTCAAGCCATTGCATTTATGTGCTTTGTTTGTGCTTTTTACTCTTCTATCTCCTAAAAAGGTATGGCGAGAAATGGACAATGTTATGGACGAAGACACTTGTGAAAATCATTAGAATGTTATTAATGTATTAATACTTTGGTATAGGAAGCAGATACCAATAGGGTTACATGTTATCATACAATCTAATTCACCAAATGTTAGTTTCCGTGACTTATATTATGATTATTTCATTTTGATTTATTTTTCCAGAATATTTTGTCATACTGTCTTCTACTTTCCACCTCCTCGCTAATGAGTTTTGCAAATCCTTACTGTGGTTGGAAAACCTCGGCCAACAGGAGAAGGGGAATATACTACCTTTGGGGATGGAAGGTCCAGCATCTGTATCTTGCTAGTTGCGGATCTATTAAAAACATGCAAACACCTAATACAGCAACTGTTCGAGTGACTTCAAATCATTCTCCGCATGCAGAGTATGAAGCAGCCTATCACCCAAGGCAATTTTCTTCTTCTAGTCTTGCAGATTATCCTGCTGCATCAGGTCAGGGTGTGGAGCAGTTGAGCACATCTGATGGGAATGATTGGAGGAAATATAACGATATAAATGGAACAAATTTCAGTAAAATCAGGTCCAAGGTTTATGTGTCTAATGCAAGAGAAAATGATTGGATGAACATGAATACATCAAAGGCTTCTGCAATATTGCCACCTAATCGATGTGTTAGTATTTCGAAAAAAGAGGACTGGTATCAAGAAGCCATCAAATGTACGCAATATTATTCTCAATACAAAAGGGAGAAGGTAATGGCAGTCCAGACACCAGATATTGCACATGTTTTGGAAGAGGTAAAAATTGCTGGAGATGTTTCAAAAGATAGGGACTCATTTGGAATGAATTCCTTATCTGCTGGTATTTTTAGCTCTGTACCAATCTTTGTCACGCAAAAGTCATGTCAAACTGGTAGAGAAAGTTCCGAGCAAACAAGCTGTCCAAAAGAAATTGATTCACCGAGTGAGAAGCACAAGGAGAGACTTGTAAAGCTATATGAAAAAGTTCTAGTAGTTGATAATGTCAGCACTGCTAAGAAAATTGTTGAAATGCTTACCACAAAGTACAAGGGTCTTATTCATGCATGTGACACTGAGGCAAGTCATCCATACTCATTTTGTATTATTTATGTGATAATTCATCATTCAAATGAAAATTATTATATTCATCATTATGCTGATGAGCATGATGCTAATTGCTATCACTTCTAGTTCAGTATCACCATGTTACTTTCGCCGAGCAGAACCACAATTTAGTTTGAAATTATGAAGCACTAGAATATCATCCTAGCCCTGTTTGGCAATGGACTAAAAATTATGGCTAAAATTACCCATGATCAAAATATTAAATTTATTTTAAAAAAATTTAAAAAATTATTTTATATTTCATCTCACACAAATTTCAACATTAAATAATCACTTTATTTCACATCCAACACAATTCTCAATAAATCAATCAACTTTATTTCACATCATACACAATTTTTAATATAATTAACTTACTTTATTTCATATCATACACATTTTTCAAAAATGACTAAAAATTTCAACCAAATTTTCTTTTTTTTCTTATTACCAAACAGAGCCTAAAAAGGTGCTTTATGAGCATGTTTGGCATGAACCCAAAAATGGGCAAAAAAAATAAAATAATAATATTTTAAATTTATTATAAATTTTAAAAACTTTATTTCACATCCAACACAAATTCCAACTTTAAAAATCAACTTTATTTCATATCCAACACAAATTCCAACCTTAAAATCAACTTTATTTCACATCTTACACACCTCCCAATATTAAAATAAATTTCTTTCCTATCAACTCTATAAAATAATATATTTTTTCTTTCCTTACTCAAATTTATTCTCCAACCAAACAAACCCATAGTAATAGAGATGTTTGTCCATAAGAATTGTACAACTTTATATGGTCTGCAAATCTTTTTTTTTCTTTTCTTTTTGAACAGCTTATGTTCAGCATGAAATTGGAAATTGTAGTTGTGCTCGGGATATTTTATTTAACTGAAAGGCTGAGAAAACAGCTGATAATCATTGGTTTGGACTACGTGATGTCAGGAGTGTGCTGTCTGTGAATTTATTTTTGTGTTTATAAAACATAGTGCAGAATTCTCAAGGGTCACTTGTCATCTTCATCAACACATTAACCAATTTTCTATTTGGGCAGACTTACCGAGCCCATTTTGATTATAATTATCGTAAATGTATGTTTGCTTCTTGTGAATTTACGTTGGTTTTACTCTTAATTGCTGTCATTTCACATTGATTTTATTGTCATCTTATCTAATTAGCAACACCTTTTCTTGTATGGAGATAGCTTTAAGTTTCATCTTGACATGCTTTTTGTGATATTTAACACTAGAAAATATTTGAATGCTTGAAATTATCATAAAACACTCAATACTAGTGTCTACATGCTCTCTAGCTTAAAGACTTTCTTTCTCTCATAGTGTTATACCTTGGCTTAGGAGTTAATGCAGACGGACACAGTGACTTTATAATTGTTAATCAAAATATAAACTACTTTTCAATATCATTAAATATCAACTAATTATTAGTTGTAATTTTTTTATACTTTTTTTTTGAAACTTAATTATTAGTTGTAAATTGATGTATGTTTCCAACAACATAGCGCTTTATTGTATAAAAGGAGTGCATCATGTGGCCCCACCACATTTCCCTAATTGGTCAGCAGTGACACTTGTATCATGACTCCACTTTGAATCAACTTATCATAAACGTGTGTTGCCTTCATCCTTGGATTATTTTGTTATATGCCTCTAAATAAGTAGATTCATCTCAATGCTTCATGTTTACGGTGATGCTTACTCCGACTCATTAGTGCCCACTCTCATTTTCCTCGTGGGATGACTGAGTTCCAAAGCCTTCATAGTGGTTCCCATTAGCTTGACCATGGAATGCAATGCTAATGCTGACTTTGATCTAGTCATTTTGATGAAGGACTTTATACAAATATGACGCCAACAAATACAAATTCCAGAATCGCATTGGATAACAATCAGGAATTTCTTCAAGTTCAATTTATGTTAATTAAGTTGAAGTCCAATTTAAAAATAAGATAAATTGATTGAAGTCAAATTAGAAGTTATCCTATCAGAAAAAAAAGTCCAATAAGCTACTTCTTGGGAATTAAGAATAGAATGCAAAAAATTGCATTCGCTGGATTCCTGTAGTAATTAATTTTAAAAAATTTAGATCTCTTGATCAATGTTTGTTAAACAATCTTGATGGTAAAATATTTGTCAGTTTGATTAACTTGGAGATACTTGATATTAGGAGATTGTACTGTAGATTGAATATTTCAATAGAAAAATGGAGTTGGATGTTTGACCTTACCATAGAAGTCTGTTATCACTTCAACCTTGGATAGGGTAGCAATTTGTACCCATACCCATGTAACTTGCCCCGCCCCTTAATGAGATTGGTACGGTTCCCACAATTCGACTCGTGGGCGAGTATAGGTTTTAGATAAGCCATACCCATCATGGGGCATTTAACATGAGTAAACTTGCATCGACTCACTAATTAGTAAGTTAAGATGGGAAAAAAACACTTAAATATATGTGTATGCTCTGAAAATGCAATAGTTGAAATGCACATATAGTGAATTTTACATCTTCAGGAGATGGATTGGTTTGCCAGATTTCACCTTAAAGGAATTACCTGTAAGATTTTAGAATCTCGATATGGAAGCTTTCTATAGTTGCAAGCCTTCATTGTTAATTATTCCTTCCTATTAGGAAGAAAATTTTCGATTAAACGAGCGAAATGTTAGTATTTGTTTGGTCAATGGCTTAAGTTGTTTTTAGGGTTGAATTGATTACGAGGTGATGGTAAACCCTGTTAAGATCTCATGGTTTCATCGTTCAGAGATTTATCGATTGAACTTGATTCACTTAAGCTTGTAAAATCATAATTATAGAATGACTCGTTAAGAACCATGAGTTCTATCATCCAGGGACGTTTCAGTGAATCAGGGTGGATGAGATTCAAATTTCCTTGATGATATACCTTTTGCGGAAAACCCAGTCTAGTTTATAATTTCATTGATTAATAACTGTCATATCAAGAAGTTTAATATCGCAATCTTGAAGTATGTCCTTACCCATCCCATTTGGAAATGCGAAAAAAGAGCATATGCCTTATCAAGGAGTAGAAATAGAATATGATTTAGTTAAAGACATTATCATTTTATGAAATACTTATATTTTCATAGTATAACTACAATAATTTTGCATGATAAAGCATATTATTCGAGGAGTTATGTATCCCGATGTGCTTAATCAATGTAGTTCATTATCCTTGCAGTTCAGGCTCTTTCATGAGCATGATTCCTTTTAACTGTTATTTAGGGGACCAGCGCGTGTGAGGGGCAAAAATGAGGTCAAATAGCTATCTACCTACCTCAACTAAAAGGATTTTTAGAACCGGATATGCTGCCTATCGTCCTTACCAGTGTCAACTTCACCGAGCTCAAGAGGTTAAATATGGAATCTCCAGTAACCTACAATGGCTGAAGTAAGTTGCTTCTAATTTGCATGGTGAAGAGGTAAATAATACTATACACCATACCTTTCCAAAAATAGTATTTTTCCTATCCAGCCAATCACATCGATCCAATGTTATAAAGAACTGGCTTCCATTAGAATTAGGTGACCTAGCATTTGCACATGCCACTAGGCCCCTATGGTTGAATCTCAATCGTGAATGGAATTCATCACGAAAAGTATCTCCATAGATGCTTTTACCACCTACATAATGGACCAAGAGCAAGATATATTTGTGTAAAGGGATATTGTCCAACTTAGTAGTGTAGTAAGGCACAATACTATTACTAGTATAATTTTGCATGATAGGATGTGCTCAAATGTTGTATGTTTTGACACACTTATCAAATATATCTCACCCTGCAGTTTAGGCTTTTACAGGAGCCAGATAGATGTCGTAGGTGTTTAAAGTAGATATTTCTTAGGAGATTTGTGGAGGCCTTTTTTAGGCCAAATTGAGAAAATTTCAAAGGCAATAAAATACTCGATTTTAGCATAAATTGAGGCATTTAGCCTCAGATGAAATTTAAGGATCAACAATTATGAGTTGAACTTTCGTATTTCCTAGATTTGATATATATTTATCATCAAGGAGATGAGCATTTGAAATCTTCTTGAACTTACATGTAATTTTTTAAGAAAATTAAAAAGCCATATGAATTATGCGTTCAAAGACTCAACAATCATGTATTTATAAGCTTGTTATCTCGCAAAGACCATTAGATATGAACTTATTATTCTCACAAATTCTTGTGATACATTATTTTATAAAGCTCCGAACTTATATGAATTTTTTATTTTTTTATTTTTATTTTTTTATTTTTCTAAGTGGAACTAGCACTCATAGGTATTCATCTTGAAATGAAGTTAGGTAGGGTAAAGTATAAATATAAAAAATAGGAAGAGGAGATAACCGGTGTGACATACCTATCTTTGATGGTTGGCTCCCGTTTGTGATTGATACTTGTTTATGTAGGCGAATTTATTGGAGAAGGAATAGAGGTGAGATGAGATGATTGAAGTGGAGAGAGATAGGTTAGGATGGAGTGGAGAGAGATGGGATAGGATAGAGTGGAGAGAGATGGGGTAGGATGGAATGGAGAGAAGTGTTTAATCTTTAAATTGGGGAGCTTATGGGAAAAGCTTGTTTGTCTTGGATGATCTATGGGAAGAAAATTATATAGAAGAGAGATATTGGGTAGGTAAGAGTGTGCATGGAGAAAGGAGGTATTGGATAGGGAGAGTGTGAATGAAGAAAAAAGATATTGGGTAGGTGAGAGTGTGAATGAAGAAAGGAGATGTTGGATATGCGAGAGTGTGAAAAATGAGACAAAGGCGGCTAATATGAATTCAAAAAGGAAAATGCGATATGCAAATGTTTATTATTTTTTTTAAGGTGAACAATATGATTTCATATAACATACTCAAATCTTATTTTTTTTAGAAAATATTGTGCCACTTCAATTGTGTTTGTTGTGTATGATGTTCATGTTATGTCAAACACATTTTTTTGCTATTTTGTATGTAATAAATAAGCCACATTATGAACCTCCTATTGAGTCAAGTGGGTGGGTTGTGATAGTACAAGTTGTGTGATAAGGGAGGCTGGGCTTGTTAAGTTTAGCTTGCTCAAGATGGGGGCTGAATTGGTTTGGATCTCAAAATTTGAATAAAAACTTTTTCGATTGATAAAACTAAATTGTGGAAATTCATGGCAATGCCATAAGAAAAAAGAAAGGGAGAGTAGGATTTTTAGGTGGTTCGACACCACTAGGTCTTCGTAACCTTAGGCTTATCTATTTACTCTGTTGTAAATGCAGGTAGAGAAGCCTATACTTCGCAAAGGTCGGCGGAGAAATCGTTCTTTGCGAAGGCAGATGAAGAAATTCTATATAAGATCTCTCATTCTAAGGTGAAATTAGGCCCTAAACAAAACCTAGATACTAGGATTCAAGCTATCCCCCAAGTCCTCCTAAGATCATGGTGGCCTTGGTGAACAAAAAGAAAAATTACAAGTTGTGAACTTGCTTACAAGAACAAGAGTATAAATGAGGAGTCTAAGCAAAACTAGTGAAATCTTTGGCTTCCTTGCTTTCTTACACGATCAACTTCATATCGATTTTGAAACCAGAGTGAGAGAAGTAGATTTGAATGAATTTCAAGCTCTTTGATCCCTACTTTCAAGTTAGTTGCATTAAAAGTTTTTCTTCTATTTTAAGGTCTACTTATAGTCCTCCCCAACCTCAACATTGATCTAATGGCCATTGAGGTCATTTTAGGAGAGTGGAGTTTATTTAGAAACAAAAATAGCCCAAATTTCCAAAACAATGAAGAATTGGATTGTTTGAATGATATTCAGACAGTTCATCTGATTAAACTTTAGTCCTTGAACTTTATTAAAATGGATCGAATTATCCTATTATGTAACGCACTGTCCGATCATTTTGCTTGGATTACTTACACAGCTATTATATCAATTTATCTAAATCAATAACTAATTATTTGATTCAATAATTGACCATCTAATCAATTTTCTTCAATCACTTACAACTACAGGATCAAATCGTCTAATCTAGTAAATTGTACCATTTGATCACCATTGTTCCAGAATAAAAATTAATATTTAATATAAATTTTATAAACATCTTCAGAAAATCTTAACACGGTGTTTGGTTCAATGTTATTGTGGTGTCTTGTAATTATTTAGAGAAATTAATTATTTGGTTTAATGACATTAAAAGATTACAAGATTATCACTCTAAAATAGCATTTAGATGTTACAAAAAATTGGGTGACATTTAGATGTCGCTGTTATCATAATAGAGGGAGGTAGTGTTTGATTTTCTATTATCATCGTTTAATATAATAACATTGATCTAAATAAACAACAATTTAGTGATAATATATACATTTATATGACATTGACAGCTAAATAATATTTTCATCTGGATAGTATTCAGCCAAATTGTTCGTAAGTCTTCTATCAAAATCGATATCTTAAGTTGTTTGATGGTGGTTTAAATTGGTATAAATAATTAAATACACGTCATTCATGAGCTAAAGTCTTGAATTGAACTTCTTTTATGCTTCTTGATCTTCATACTTGATGTTCCAATCAATCTTCCTAGATCCTTGAGGTTAACCCTTCTCTTAGAGCTTTACTTCAAGATGTAACACTACTGACAGTTCGTTATCAAACAATAGAGCTAGGTAAACTATCAAATCTCATTGTACATGTGTTTCTTGTGATTGTGTTTTTTCATTACTTGTACATTTTTGTTATTGCTTTCGCACTTATATTATTTATCTCATTGCCAACTTTTGAGTTAATTATGTTATAATTATAGTAAATTAAATTTATATATTAAAATAAACTAAATTTAATTTAGAGTGTAGAGTGTAAAGGTTTTTATTGTAGTAAATCAAGAACTGCATATATGGAGTACACATTTAGTAAAAAAAGAAACACTTGTATTGGCGACATGATATTTTGTAATCAAATTATCTGAAAGAGTTAGTGCTTTAAATACTATAGTTCAATCATACAAAATGTTGATGAAACAAATACCGATATCATTAGTATGATCCAAGCACGATAGATAAAGTGGAGAAATGCATTGAGTGTATTGTATGATAGAAAAATTTTACATAAACTTAAAGGTAAATTTTATAAAATAATAATAAGACTAGTGATGTTATATGGTGTCGAATGCTGGTTTATAAAGCAAAAATACACAAATAAGATAAGTGATACAGAAATGACGATGTTAAGGTGGAAGAGTAAGTATATGTAAAAGGATAAAATGAGAAATTAGTATATCCGCAAAAAGGTTGGTGTAGTCTCGATTGAGGATACACCCTGAGAGAATCAGCCTAGATGGTTTGGACATATAAATCATAGGCCAATAGAAACTCCAGTAAAAAAAATTAGATTATTTGATCTTTTCTATTTAAAAACATAAATAGGAATATCAGAAAAAGATATGACAAGAAACTATAAAAAATAATTTTACATACTTAGAGCTAAATAAGAATTTATTATTTGATAGAGTGCAATGCAAATAAAAAATTCATGTTGCCAACTTCACTTAGTAGGATAAAGGCTTGGTTGTTGTTATTATTGTTATGGTCTATTCACCCCCGCTCTGCTCCCTTCCGTTAAATTCATACCTAGATCCTATAGATGGTTCATTTGTGAAGCCTTGATAATGCATTCTTTCATATATATATATATATATACATTGCACATATAGTTATATTGCTTATTTTTTGTGTGTGCCCTTTTAATGATTGTTCACATATCAGTATTTATTTATGGGCTCTCTGGATTCTGGAATGGCTTGGCCTCAAGTTGATTGGCACATAGGTTTACTAAACCCATTCCCTTGATTGGGTTAACATCTCTCTTGGGTTAAGGGGTCATGTTGTCTTTTTTATTTTTCATTGAGGTTATATATAGGGGCTGCATATATGTTATTTTTTCTAGATATCACTTATTATGAAGTTAATACATTTTTTCATCTGCAGGTTGCCAAAATTGATGTTAAGCAAGAGACCCCTGTTGGTCATGGAGAAATTATATGTTTCAGCATCTACTCTGGGCCTCAGGCTGACTTTGGGAATGGAAAATCGTTTATTTGGGTGGATGTTCTTGACGGTGGACATGAAGTCTTGATGGAATTTGCTTCATTTTTTGAGGATCCAGCCATTAGGAAGGTTTAGTTTATTAACAACCTATGCTATATGGCTATACTAGCATATGATGTATTAATCTAATGGCACGAGCATCCTTTAAACCCCATTTTTTTCTTGTTTAATCTTAGCTTTATTCAAATTTAATCAACTTTTTAACCAAAAAGCAGGAGATTCTTTTTGTTTTTAAACTTTCTGCATGAACTCCCAAAGATAATTTTTCAGTTATACAAGTTCTCTTGGCTTAATATAATCAATTTAAACTTAACATTGCTACCAAACCTGGATTTAAGGTTATGTATTGTCATTGCAAAAAATGTAGTTGTTTTTTAAAATAATCACTATGGCATTCTCGTTAGATTATTCTCTCTAGCTACATGTTAAATGAGTGTCGCAAAGTTGCGAGCTTTTGGAGCATGGTCATGATTAACTGTGTTTGTGTTTAGATAATTGACTTACTTTTTTAGTATCCTTTTTGGGGGTTGTGTGGAATTTGAACAAATTTGAATGTATAGGACTTTTTAGCCAAAAATCTGTGTTTAAGAATTAAAAAGTCAACCTTAACATTATCTCTAAACAAACCTGAAAGTTAAGATTAATGGTCATTTTCACAAAATTTGGTACCGCACCTTTATGTTTTGAGTGGCAGATTGATAGGCAAAATTTTTCAACTTTTTTGTGACAAACACCTACGATATTTTGCTATATAATATATGTAGCACACATATGTATGTATGCATATACACATATACACATTTATACATATTACAATTAGAATCTCTAACTCCTAATAATGGCTGGATTTGGACTACTAGTAAGATTTCTGTTTCAACCGATTCAAAGTTGTTGCCTTTTGGCTTTGGTTTTCTATTATCCAAAATGATGTTGCTGTCGCATTTATATGAAAATTAATAATTGAATTTTTCTTGATTGCTTCCATCATCATTTTCGGGAAGTTTACTTCAGAAGTCATAACGAGATCAAGTAAATTATGTACCTTGAAGTGATTATCAAGTGAGTGTTTGGTTTTGAAAACGATTACAAGCCTAATTTAGACCGAGCAGAACCAACCACAGAAGCAGTATAGATCAACTCACAATGATCCAAAGTATTACTGTATTAACATTTCTATGACTATTGAGAATTGAGACTCTCTTAAATAAAATTACTTCTGTTACCTCTAATCAAGCTTTACAAATTCTGGGTCCCCATATATTCACGATAGTTACATATGCTTAAAATGTTTGAATACTTGACTTCTATTCTTTGTAATAATACAAGTAATAATAGATAAACATGTTATCTATCGTTGTTAATTACATTGAAGTAGATAAGCATTTTACCCTGTTTTGTCCTGAGAATCTGATTTATGGTGATTTTTGAGCTTGTTGAAAATTCTTAATATTACTTTGTTGTACAAGACGAACAAAATTGAGTAAACTCTTAATGAAACTAAAATGGACTAACCAATTAATAGAATCTAAGCTGATTTAGTGTAGCTATAGTAGTCTCTACACCAGCTATGAGGAATAAACCATAGCATTTGATTTTGGGCAATCTTTGTCATGTTTCCATGATGGCCAATTCAATACTGTGGTGACACTTCAATTTTTATTTCAAGGAGGTAGGAGTTATGTGTAGAAGAAAAAAGTAGAAATAAATTGATGATTTTTTTTTTTGAATATAAATGATTGATGATAATTTTGGCATGCCCTTGCCTGATCTTATCATCATTATCATCACATTTATGAAGCTTCTTTCTTTTTCTTTAAAAAAATTGTACTCTGGTTTTGCTTGTTAATCTCCTCTTTTGACTTGGCATTTGTTTGCGTCTGCAAAGTTTTTTGTCAATTTAATTTTTCCCATGCAATTCCAAGTGAACATATAGAATCAGGACGATTTTTTTGCTATAAATGTATGCAGTATGCGTGATGATTATTTGAAAAAATTCTTTACTTCTGTGTTATTTAGTTCAGTATGTACTTTAGACCTTTTTCTTGTATTTTGTCTTAGATATTGCATACTTTATGTTCCATTGTTCATGTCTCATGTATTGTGTAACCATCACTTTGTTAGAATATATGACCATCGTTAAATATTTGTAACGTATCTTGACCTGGGTGCATTCATCTTCATATATATATATATATATATATATATATATATATATATATATATATTCGTTGGTCTACGCAACTATAAAACAAATACAAGTTTGAGGTTCTTTTCTTTTCTTATAGGTTTGGCATAACTATAGCTTTGATAGTCATATCATAGAAAACTATGGTATTAAGATTACTGGTTTCCATGCGGATACCATGCATCTTGCAAGGCTCTGGGATTCATCCAGAAGATTTGACGGCGGGTATTCGCTTGAAGCACTCATAAGTGATCCACGTGTCATGCCTAGAAATGGATCTCAAACAGTTGATGAATTTTTGATCGGTAAAAAGTCAATGAAGACAACATTTGGCAAGAGAAAATTAAAGAAAGATGGTTCAGAAGGCAAGTCCATCACAATTGCGCCTGTGGAGGTTCTTCAAAGAGAAGAACGCATACCATGGATCTGCTATTCAGTTTTGGATTCAAGAGATACTCTGAGACTTTATGAAAGTTTGAAGGCCATGCTGAATGAAATGAGGTGGATATTCGATGGTATCCATAGGGGGTCGATGTATAATTTTTATGAAGAATACTGGCGTCCATTTGGCATTCTCTTAACCAACATGGAATCTGAAGGAATGCTAGTTGACCGACCTTATCTTTCAGATGTAGAAAAGGTTGCTATTGCTGAACAGCAAGTAGCTGCTGACAAATTCCGTAAATGGGCATCTAAGTTTTGTGCTGATGCAAAATATATGAATGTAGGAAGTGATGTTCAAATACGCCAGCTATTTTTTGGAGGAAAATCTAATAGGTTTATATTTTTATTTCATTTTCAATTAGCAATGCATTTTTTTTTCTTCTGAAGTAATACTCATGTTTTTTGGACTACTGTTTGTGCAGAGTATGAGTTACTTCCTGGTTGAAAATAACTTTCAAACATTAGGCATCCCACCTTTTACTTTGTTTTGATTTCACACGAACTTACTGTTGATAATGATCTGAAAATGTACTTTAATTAAGCTCTTTGGTAACCGGAAAATGCTTAAAAAGTGGCTTATAGGTAGCTGCTAATGTGGTGCTTTCTTGCTCAAAGTGGCTTAAAATAACATTTAGCTTTTCATAACTATAAATAATGATCTTTGGGACATGTATATCACTTGTGTAACCTATATGCCTTATTCAGCAGTTTCGACTTTTTCTCTGACAGTCTGCTTTCCTTTTGATTCATATTATTTTTAAATTTCTTGTAGAACTTGAAGCTTAACTTGTACTCTTTTCTATGGAGGTAAAGGACCGTCAATTATTCTTTATTATGAGAAGCAATGGTCCAGTTGAAGTGCCAAACCTAAGATGATTCAATCAGATACAAGGCTGGAAGGCTTTGCTTTTAGGAATTACTTTCACATATGTAGAATTTTGTATTGTCGAATACTTTTTAAGTTCTAAGGGTGACCAATACCCATTAAATTACATAGTGATAAATGAGCATAATTCCTTGCAGAACTGTTGAGGTGTATTCATTGAATTTGATGCTATCAGCATGACGAAGTTACTTGAATCATTTCGTGCTTTATTCAAACAAACGTTTGCTTAAGAAATTTTGTATACTGAAAATTCTTATTTTTGTTTCACAATGGCTCTTATCATAAATAGTCAGGCTTCATAAGCCTAACTTATTAATAAGATATTATAGGTACATTGTATAGTTTAATACGTGCATCTTTGATTACTATTTCTATTGTAACCTACATCAAACGCACTTGCTCAAAGCTTCTTAAGGATCTTTTGATCCTTAAGAAGAACAAGATTAAAATACTAAACACTCTTAGCACTACCCTATTTTTTTTATAATATCTTTATGTGGTTGAAATCATAATTTATGCTTTCTGTATTCCCTATGTGAGGATATAATATTAATCCTTTGCTATAATGCAAGTTCAAGATTTTAGGTCAGTTAATTACTAGATATTTAACATGGTAGAACTTGAGTTTGCCTAGTTATCTCTAGCATAATGCTATGCAGTAAATATGCTAACTCATGAGGGAATATGTAAGATATAAAACTATTCTTTGGCCTTAACTTACAAGTTTAAGATTTTAGGACAGTTGGGTTTAATTCTTCCAATATTGAAAGAGACTTGGGTTTTACCCTTTGATTAGCCAGATTAGTTGACTTAGGTACTTCATGGATATTAGCATTGGCTGATGATACCTATTGATTGCATCATAATTAAATGTTTTTCTTCTTTGATGTAGAAATCTAATGTACTTTAGGGTTTGCACTACTTATATTTAAGTTATTTAGGATATGTATAGCTATTACATATGTTTGAACATAAGAGGGCTTGACTAAAAATTTTTCTATTTCAGTTGGATTATATTAAGGTTCTTCTTTAAATTCATATCTCTTTGTATTGGTTATGGAGGTTTCGACAGAACACATTGAAGAAGAAGTGCTTTAGTGTATGCTTTTTGCAGATGACATTCTCTTTATTGATAAAGTTAGAGAAGGTGCCAAGGTGAAACTCAAGTTATGGAGAAATATATTAGAATCTAAAGGTTTTTGTCTTAGCAGATCAAAAATTGAATATATGAAGTATAATTTTAGTCATAAAAGAAGCACTTGTAGTAGAGAGATGACAATTAATGATTAAGTTATCAATAAGAGCGAACAATTTAGATATCTTAGATCAATCATATAGAATAATAGTGAAATAGATGGTAGTGCTATTAGTAGAATCCAAGCATAATGGATAAAGTGAAGGAATGCATTTGACAAGTTGTGTGATAGAAAAATTTCACTCAGACTTAAAAGTTAATTTTATAGAATAATTAGGCCATCGATGTTATATGGTACTGAATGTTGGCCTACAAAGTAGAAATACACAAATAAGATGAGTGTCGCAGAAATAAGAATGCTAAGATGGATGAGCGAATATACGTGAAAGGTCAAAATGAGAAATGAAGATATATTTGTAAGAAGGTTGGAGTGACCTCCATTGAAGATAAGTTCAAAGAGAGTTAGCTTAGATGGTTTGGACATATTAATCGTTGATCGATAAAAGCTCTAGTAAGGAAAGTTGGATTGTTAGATCTTGCCCATGTAAAAAGAGGAAGAGGAAGATAAAAAATTTGGCCAGAAATTTTATGGAGTAATCTTACATTTTTGGAGCTAAATGAGGATTTATTATTTAGTAGAGTGCAGTGGAAATGAAGGATTCATGTATCCGACCTCACATAATGGGATAAAGGTTTGGTTTGTTGTTATTATACGTAGAAATCGATCTCCATCATTCTACCAATTATTTTTTAGCTGCTTTAATTGAGCCTGCAAATTGAACTTTCATGTATTATCTCAAAAGTCAATAGCCAGTATTGAATATGTTAGTAAGCATGTTCATATTCTCCTTTAATCTTACGTTTTTATTTGTACTCTATTTTTTTCCAATTGTGGAAGTAATTGCTTACATAATAAAAATTTATTTTTTGAATTGCATCAGGAAAGATCATGATTTGGTGTTACCAGTTTCCAAGACTTTTAAAGTGCCAATAACTAACGATGTGGTTGGGGATGGAAAGAAGAAACCAACAAAATATCGCAACATTACGTTGCACAGTTTTGATGTGGAGATGTCTACTGAGATATATACAGCCTCTGGGTGGCCCTCAGTTGGTGGTGATGCTTTGAAGACCTTTGCAGGGAAAATTTCATCGGATTATGTCTTTGCAGTGGAAGATCAATGTGAATCAGAAGAAGATAGCTGTGCAAAACCTTCCCTTGAGGAACATTCTCCAGAAATTGAAGAAGCATCTGATGGTTGTCAAGGTTCCATAGACACATCTGTGTATGGGACTGCTTTTGGGGCTTTTGGAGGAGGTCAGGCAGGGAAAGAGGCCTGTCATGCTATAGCAGCACTATGTGAAATATGCTCCATTGACTCCTTAATATCTAATTTCATACTTCCTCTGCAGGTAAGTGCTTTTTGGATACTCTCTGATAAAATCAGTTAATTTTATGTTTAATTAATGAACGCAATCTTGTTCTACCACTGATAAGCAGAAATTGATGAATATTTAACAAAATTGTCAATATACTACTCGGAATATGGTTTTTCATTTTCTTGGATATATTTATTTTGACCGTTGGCTGAAACTGTTTAACATTTTTTAAATCCAGTGGCATTGTGAAGCATGACGTCTTTTTAACTCTAAGGCTCTGTTTGGTAATAAGAAAAAAAAGAAGATATAGTTGGAATTTTTAGCTATTTTTGAAAAATGTGTATGATGTGAAATAAAGTAAGTTGGTTATATTAAAAATTGTGTATGATGTGAAATAAAGTTGATTGATTTATTGAGAATTGTGTTGGATGTGAAATAAAGTGATTGTTTAATGTTGGAATTTGTGTGAGATGAGATATAAAATAATTTTTTAAGTTTTTTTAAAATAAATTTAACATTTTGGCCATGGTTAATTTTAGCCATGATTTTTAGCTCATTGCCAAACAGAGCCTAACCGTCCATCCAAAATCTTACTCACAAAAGTTATTTTTGGCATCATCTAGCTTTTAGAAAAATATTTTAGTGCCATCAAACGTGACAAGGCTCGTTCTTTAGTTTACTGTTGCAGTTTGTTGTAGTTAATACTGGATACGAAATCCTATACTTGCTTCCAACTGTTGAAAAGATAAGATGGTTCTAGTTCCGTATTTATTAATATTTAAGTTTCATTTAGAAGACTACCAAAAAAAAGTTTCATTTGGAAGAATTTTTAGCAGATTGGAGATTATTCTGGCATGGTGAATGTGTGGTTTTTTTAGTGCTTCAATAATTGCACCAAGATGTTGAGGCGATTTGCCTTTCTAATCCAAGAAATTTGTGTTGAATGGTATGTGTTTATATTGTCTGTCTTTTTAGTCACAGGACAATTTATTTAAAAATGATCATTTGAGGGTACCGGCTGATCAAGAGTGAAATAAATGCATGAAGGATTTCTTCAAAATAGTTGACTGGTCATATATCACCGGTGAGATATGAAGCTAGTGGCTGATTGAGCTAATGGCAAAAAATTTCCTTCTACATAATAGCAAATGATGATTTATGTTACGAATAATATAGCTAAGCTATTGGTGTCACAAGAAAGAGGCAAAAACTAGGTTGCTGATTAAAGCAAAGAAAATAAGCCTATCATGACCAATAGAGCTACGATGATTAAAACAAAGAAAATGAGTCAAAGATGGCTCCTTTGTTGTTACTTATTTCTTATTATTTCTACATTAGTTTAGATATATGGTATCTAGCCTTTGCATAACAACTGTAAGAATAGCAGGTGATTATTTACATCACCTGCTTGAAATTGAATTAAGGGAAGTGCCCAACTGAGCAGAAAGAAGAGGCCCTTCTACTTATCCTCTTTCTTGATTGTTTTTATTATGCCCCTGTTCCAGTAGTGTATCTTTTTATTTAGCTTTTCATTGTTGATACTCATTATTCTTCATAGTTTTTTCCTCATTGACTTACTACAGGTAACAAATTACATCACACCAAACATTAATCAGAACTGTAGTAAATGAATCCAATAAAAATATTCTCTCAATCTACTAGCTATGATGTAACTACAAATTTTGGTAGAGCTGTATCAAATGCAGGTTAAGTTGAGGTAGGTTGGTTAAACCCATATCTGACAATGCTTTGCTTGGTGGGAACACCACGATCGACCGTCCATTCATTTCTGAGAAGGTTTATCGTCGATGATCAAGATCTAGTCACGTTGCTTGGATTTGGATTGATTGATGGTTAGGACAGATTTGAGAAGATGGTTTCTAAGAATTGCTGACATGGCGGATTAGAAATCTTTCCATTCATCCTAATTGATTTTACTGATAGGAGATTTCATTTTCGGATGATTTTATTATGTTAGTTATTTTTATTTTTGTGATTGTTATTTTAAGTATAGAGTCTAGTATTTCCTCGTATGCGAGAAAATTATATTATGTTGTATTTTTTTTTATTACGCCAATTGTATAGAGGTTTATATAAATGCCTTCCTAATTATTCTTTTGGTTAATATTGAATGAAATATTGTTTTCTCCCTTGGGATTGTTCGATTTTGGAATGAATCGATATCTCAGATAGGGAAGGGCTTGGGCCATGGGTGAAAATCCCTAAACCCCTTTTGATTGATTCTTCCTTGCCTCTCGCAATCATGCTCAGCATTCACTCTGTTCCACCACTGTGACATCCCAAAATGGCTGGGTGGAAGAAAATTTAAAGCTGACTTGGGCTGAAAAGAAAAGATTTTGGACTTAAAAAGAATGATTTTGGACCTATTTATAAGAGATTGGAAACAGGGGGACCAAATTGTAATTGTGCCAAATTAGATAAGGGCAAAGCGAACTGCCTTTCGCCCGTGCCGCCCCCTTCTTCCGCGTGTCGCTGCGCCAGGTGAGAGGAAAAAGAAATCTCTCCCTCCCTCTCGGTCTCTTTCTTCCGCTCGGTGTCGCGCCCCTCGTCGCGCCGTTTTCCGCCGAGAACAGGGCAGCAGGAGCAGCAGCAACGGTGGCTGCTGCAGGAAAGCAGAAGGAGAAGGAAGAGGAAGAAGAAAGAAAGAGAAGCAGTAGTCGCAGAAAGGAAAAGGAAAGCCTGAGCAAGATTTCTTAGCGCTGTTTCTTGATCAAACGGTAGGTAATCCTTTTCGATTTATTATGTTAATAAAATGATGTTTTGATGTGATGATGTGTATGCAGGATTATGTGTGATTTGTTGGTTTATTATGTTTACGCAATTATGTCTGATGTGGTGTATTTTGTTAAATACACCAGGAAATGAGTGTGATTTGATTATCTGTGCAATGATATGGTGTTGATGTATTTTTGTGAGAATACTGATGTGCTATTGTGGTGATGATATGCGTATGCATTTTATGAGTGTACAATGGGTGATGTCCTGATGTGGAATCACCAAGGTAAAGTGCAGCTTTTGTCAAGGCTTCAAGAATACCAAGCTAAAGGAATGTTTGTCAGGTTTCTAGGTGAGTGAATATGAAATGTATGAGAATATGTATGTGCATGTGCACTCATGTGTGAGTTATGATGATATTTTGAAATGTTATATGCATTTAATTTATGTTAGATATAGTTTTACCTACTGGGTTTGTTCTAACAAACTCCTGCCATTTCTGGTGGCAGGTGCTGCATAAGAAGAATCACGGGATATGGTGTGAGGTACCGCAGGTTGCTGCAAAGAAGTGGTTGATGTAAGATTATGTGGAAAGAATATTATGTTTTTTCTGGCGTTTTCGGGAAACCGGGACGTCACAACCACAGTTATATCATTCACCTTCACTACACGTCTCCCTGTGAAATCATCTCTGGTGCAAAGCTTACCTACTCCAGACTGCATCGTTTCCTCATCTGAGGTCGTTGTAGCCTCATAGCTAGCGTTTAGATTCAAATCAAGCCTTTGCTCGCTCACCATAAGTTGTGCATGTCATCTCTTTGTCGAGCCCGACCAGCACCAGCGACTCGCCCGATCGAGCCATGTCTCTCGAGCAGCCACCCTTCGCATTGTGTCCACTCCATTCGATTTGCATTGGCCAGCCACCTAAGTCGCAGCCGTGCAGATCCTTCCTGACCGTGCCATCGTCGGCGTCATGCTGACTCGCCAAAGCCGCCCCACGGGTCAGATAGTTGTATGGCGGCTTGCACAATCTCCCTATCAATTTCTCTCTTGTTGTGAGTGTCGGACACGCGTGCAGTCGCGAGCTGCCGCGCCTACGCTTGCCATCCACGCTCGAGCAGTGTGCAGGCTGATCGCTCCCCAGCTGACCATTCTCAAGCCTTAGTTTCTGAGAAAATTGCATTGTGGTCCTTGAATTTCTTGGCTCAGGTATGAATTTTAGTGAATCATTAATTTGGTTAAATCAACTATTATGGACTTCTTTGCTCGATTGAAATTTGCTCTAATTTACTCCACCTTGACGATTTTTCATTATTGAGTGCAAATTATTGGTAGTTAAATATTATGAGAACTTGTAATTTTATTTCCTTATTTTTGATTTATTGAAAATTGAATTGAGTCCTAATCTGAGTTGGTAATTTTCAATTAACTTCTGTTCTATTTATTTAAAATTTTGAAAGAATTTATTTTTGTAGGATTATTTATTCTTGTTTATCACAAAATTAAATTCTAAAATTTCTATATTAATTTATAATTAAGAGTTTCTTATCTCTGAAGTTGCATTATCATCCATTTGTTCCGCATCATTACCATAGATTTCACCCACTGGAACTATACATGTGTAGCTATTGCATGAAAAATCCTATACTAATCTGTGTAAGGGTGGGGAGGGTTTATTGATTATATATGAAAAATTCTCAATCCCCGCTTCTTTCCGTGTTATACTTGTTATTCTTCTCATGTTTCTTTGCTAATATTTCTGAGATCATTTCATATTCTTTTGGTAATGTTGCTATTGTAGGCAATAATATTTGGCAATAATCTTTTGAATTTTTTGTTTATTCTTCTGTATTTTCTGGCATTCTATTCCTTCTGGTAGTTATATGATCATTCCTCTCTCTTCTTTGGTTAGTTATATTCAGCATGTTAAGAGAAACATTGGGGTCATGGTTATGGAACAACTAATAAAAACAAAGGGGAGAAACAAGAAGTGGATATATATATATGATTTAACTTGATTAAATGAGAGGAAGAGTTGAAATTATACTATATGAGGCACATTTAGGAGGAAAGTAATAATATTGGTGAAAGATCTTCAAGAGAAGTGGAGACTACTTTAATATTCTCTTAAATAAAGAAATCAAAAATCAAAATGATTTTGGGGATCTTAATACTTTTAAGAATGAAAAGATATCAAATATACACGGAAGGATTCAAGTATGTGAACTTAAGGAAGTTTTAAAGAAGACTAAGAAGCTTAAGTTCGATAAAGTTTGTGGTCCTAATGAAATTTCTGTAGAAGTGAAAAATTGTAGAGATGAAATATGTACAGTGTAGATTATTGTTCATTTCAATATGATCCATAAAATTAAAAGAATGTTTTATGAGTGGATTAAGAGTGCTATTGTCTATATTTTTAGGAACAAAGGAGACAAAAATTAGTAATTTTATACAGTACTAAAAGAGTTATTTAGTAGATATTAAGGAAACATCATGATATTAGACAATTAATTTGGTTTTGTACCTAAAAAATTGATTAATAACAAGTATTTTTCTTGTACAATGATTGGTAGAATACTACAGAGGTGTGAAAGATCAATAGAAAACTATAGATATGTAAAAGGTGACATTTATATTGTTATGTTGATCTTAAAATGGCATATAATATTGTTGAGAAAGATTCTTTTGTGGTGTTAGAAAAGAAATGTTTATTTATGCCATTAGAAAGGTGAGGTTGGCTACATAAATCTATTTTCATTGCATTTTATCAAATAACAAGTCCTCATTTATCTTCAAGTATATAAGATCCTTTTTGATAGTTTCCTTCTATGTCTTATTTGGTCTTTCTCTTTTTTTTTTTTTTACATAGACAAGATCCAATAATTAACTCTCTTTCCCAGAGCTTCCATCATTATACAATTTATCTGCCCAAATCATCTAAGTTTAACTTTTTGGGTTTGTCATCAATTAAGGCTATTTTAACTTTTTTGTGAATATATTCATTTCTCATTCTGTCCTATTTCTTATGTACCCACTCATATACCTTAATGTTTTCATGTCTGCAATATTTATTTTATTTTTATATTTTTACTTTGTAAGTTAACATTCAACACCATATAATATAGTTAGTCTTACTACTATTTTATAAAGTTTACCTTTAAGTTAGTGCAATTTTTTTATTACACATTACATCAGATGTATTCCTTCATTTTATCTATCCTATTTGGATTCTGCTGATAACATTATCTTTATTTCTTTGTCATTTTGTATGATTGATTTAAAGTACCTAAACTACTCACTTTTCTAATAATTTAATTGTTATTTTACTAAAATAATTATTTCTATCTTGACTGAATTTGTATTTATATATTCAGTTTTTTATGTGCAAAGACCAATTTTTAGACTTTAAAGTATTTCTCTGTAACTTGAGTTTTCCGTAACCTCATCTCTAATTTTATTAATAAGGAGAATATCATCTGCAAAAAGTATATACTAAAGCATTTCTTTTTTAATGTGTCTAGTTAGACCTCCATAACCAATATAAAGAGATAGATTTAAGCTGAGACTGTCATGAGTTTTTGCTAATGATGTCATCCTAATGGATGAGACTCATTAAACAATTAAATTGGAATCTTGGAGTTGGAGGAAGAACAAATTGCTTGTTAGTCTGGTGGATTTGGAGTTGACATTACTATCAGAATAGGTGAGACAATAGTGGTAGTAGACACTATTGTTTTTTTCTTTTGGGGAAGGGAGGGGAGAAGGGATGAATATATATAATTTATCTCAATTACATGAGAAGAAGTGTTGAGATTTATGCAATGTGACGTGTATTAAGGATAAAAGTAATAATATTGGTAAAAGTTGTTGATCTTCAAAAGAAGTAGAGACTACTTTAACGATTTATTCAATAAAGGACCTTTGTGGTCTCATGCATTTTTGGCTTTGGAGGATTACATTTGTTGCTTTTTTTTTTGAAAAAAAATATTTGATGAGAAATAAAGTTAGTTATGTTAAAGTTGTGTAAAATGTGATATAAAGTTGATGTATTGAAAATTGTGTAGGATATCAAATAAAGTGATGTTTTGATATTAAAGATTGTGGTAGGATGGGATATAAATTTTTTATATTTCTATTACTAAAATAATCATAATTTTTTGGCTTTTAGCCAAATGGACTCCTAAAGTCAAAATGATTTTAGGGATTTTTATAAGGAAGCAATGTCAAATATACTTGAAGGATTCAAGTATGTGAAGTTAAAGAAGTTTTGATAACGTTTAATTCTGATAAAGCTTGTGGTCCTAATAAGATTTATGTAGAAGTCAGAAATTGTTGAGGTGAAATATGTGCAGGGTAGATTACAGGACTTTTCGGTACGATAGATAAAACTAAAAGAATGTGTGATGAGTGGATGAAGAGTATTATTGTTTATATTTTTAGGGACAAAGGATATACAAAAAATTGTGGTAATTATAGAGTAATGAAAATCTTTTGATCACATTTTGAAGTTTTGGGAGAGAGTTATGGAAA
This sequence comes from Apostasia shenzhenica, assembly GCA_002786265.1. Taxonomy (NCBI): domain Eukaryota; kingdom Viridiplantae; phylum Streptophyta; class Magnoliopsida; order Asparagales; family Orchidaceae; genus Apostasia; species Apostasia shenzhenica. The sequence continues at coordinate 591,762 of KZ451993.1, forward strand.
CGTCACAATATTAGGCATTCAATTTAGTTTTGTGCCTAGAAAAGCAATTAATAACAAGTTTTTATCTTGTACAAAGATTAATAGAAAATTATAGAGATCTTAAAATGACATTTATATTGTTTTATTGATCTTGAGGCTCCATATGATGGAGTGTTGAGAGGTTCTTTTGTGAGTATTAGAACAGAATGATTGGAAGAGTTGAGATTTATACAAAGTGATGAAAGTAACAATACTAATGAAAGTTGATCTTCAAGGGAAGTGGAGACTACATTAACAGTCTCAATAAGAAATGAAAATGATTTTGGGTATATTAATTATCTCAGGTAAAAGAAATGTCAAATATACTTTTAAGGATTCATGTATGTGATGTTAAAGAAGATTTTAAGAAATTTAAGTCCGATAAAAATTGTAGTCCTAATAGGTTTCCTATAGAAGTAATAAATTGTAGATGAGATATATGTGCAGTGTAGATATGAGTCTTCAGTATGATACATAAAACTAAAAATATTTTTTGAGTGAATGAAGAGTATTATTTTATATATTTCTTGGAACAAAGGAGATATAGATACTTGATAATTATAAAGTAATGAAAAGCTTTTGATCATATTTTGAAGCTTTAGGAAAGAGTTATGGAATAGGGATTATGAAAACACCACAATATAGTGATAGTTTGTTAGAACTTTAAGTTCCCTAGATCCTTTTTTTTAAGTGATAGGAGCATAGTCAAGGATGTTAATTACATAATAAAATCTTAATGATTAAAATGGAAGAATGTGATAGAGTTCTATAAGATGGGATAATGTTTATCAAGCTGCAGGAAACATTTATTAGACTGTTTATTAGACTATGATTAGATGAGCAACATTAGGGAGTTAGACTTTGATAGTTGTAAATATATCGTGCAAAACTACTGTAACTGAAATGCAAATGTTGAAGTAGATAAATGGCGATATTAGAGTGAATTTCATTAAATTATATTATATTTGTGTAATGATGGGCATGGCATCTATGAAGGATAAGATGAGAGAAGGGATGTTTTGGTGGTTTTGCCATGTCCATCATTGATCTTTGGAGAGACTCTATGTAATGCTGATAGATAGGACTTAGGATGTGATAAGTACTCATGATGTTGACTCGCACTTGCAGATATTATTGTTTCGAATAGAGTTGAATGGAGAAGAGAAATTCATGCTGTGTACCCTAACTAGATTGGAATGAAGGTTTTGTTGCCTTGCTGTGTGGAGTTTGGAGCAGGATGTGTTTATTCACAAATAAGTCACTGCATAAATTTATGAATGACTGGGAAAAATGAATGACATCTTTATTGGTGATTACCTCCTCTCTTCTGACATTCACTCTGTAAACCTGGTGTACTCTCTTTTTTCCTTATTAGAATACATGCATAAATTTATGGAATTAGTTTGTTTCATTTTGGACTCCTAATGTCCATGGTTATTGTTCCTTAATGGAAAAAAACTTTTCTGCTGCAGGGGAACCACATATCGGGTAATAGTGGGCGCATTCATTGTTCTCTAAATATCAATACGGAAACAGGACGCTTGTCAGCCAGGAGACCAAATTTACAGGTTTTATATCTGTTCTCTTCAGTACATAGATACTATAGTTAGTTGATGCCTCAATGGTTGTGTCAATTGTCTAATCTGTGCATATCTAGCTTGTCCTCATTTTACAGTTATCTACTTGCAGATGTGCCTTCCATGTCTTTCAACTGTACTCATACATCTATTTCTCTGTTTAACATGTTTCACTTGTAAAAGAAAGTAAAAATGTGTGAATTTCTTATAATAACAGTAATTGCAGTTCTCTGCAGGCTTTCCTTTGCTTATGTTTCCCATTGAAAAGAAACTGAAATCATTGAATTTCTAATGATAAAATGAACTTCATGCTGTCCTTTACTTGTTTTAAAATTAAAATAGACATTTGTAATATAATTTTCCCTCTTATACCAGAATCAACCTGCTTTAGAGAAGGATCGCTATAAAATTCGGCAAGCTTTTATTGCTGAACCTGGAAATTCTCTTATTGTGGCTGACTATGGGCAGGTTAGCTGTTAAGGTTTCACTTTCTTCTTTGTTCTATCTACATTTTTGAATAGCTGAGTCACTTTTCTTTCATGTCCAACACAAATTAAAAAAATGTATAATTTAGCTGGAGCTCAGGATTTTAGCACATCTTGCAAATTGTAAGAGCATGTTGGATGCCTTCAAAGCTGGCGGGGATTTTCATTCAAGAACGGCTATGAATATGTATGCTTATATCCGTGAGGCAGTAGAGCATAAGAGAGTTCTCCTTGAATGGCATCGCCAACCTGGAAAAGAGAAACCACCGGTCCCTTTGCTCAAGGTACACGCATTTCGAGTCTTCTCCTTCGTAAAATAAATTAATTTTTTGTTCAAAAAGTAGGATTCTATTGCCGTCATTTTATTTCATTGTTATGATTGTCTAATTATGGAAACTATAATAACAATAATTGTTGTATTATTAGTAGTAATAATGATAATAGTAATAGTGGTGACCATATTAGTTATAGTAATTATTATAATAGCAATGGTAATAGTAGTAGTGATAATAATAGAGTAATAATAATAATAATAATAATAGTAATAGCAATAATAATAGTAGTAGTAATAAAACAAATAATACACCCCCACATATATATAGTAGTGTTGAACTTCTAAATTTTGATTGTCAGTTTATGTATATATGCCTAATTTACAATTATGAAATTCACAATATTCTATGTGAAACTGATTGCTTTTTTATACAAAAAGTAGGATTCTATTGTTGTGACTTTATTTCATTGTCATGATTGTTTAATTGTAGGAACTATAGCAAGTACAATAATAATAATAGGAAGTAGTAGTAATAATAATAACAATACTAATAATAATAGTTTGAATTTTAAAAAAATACTAATAATAACAGTTGTAACAATAATGATAATAATAATAATTGAAATACTAATAGTAATAATAATACTAATGATTATTTTAGTAGTAACATTAGTAATAATAATAATAGTTAACGATAACAATAATACAACCATGCACATACATGAGTGCTGAACCAAAATCTAATTGTCAGATATTCATACATGTATCCCTTATTTACAATTCTGAAGTTTAATGATTTTCATATCAAAATTTTTCTAGTCCATATCCTTTCATTGTTCGAACCAAGCTTTGCTTTCAGTTATCCAAATATTATTTTCTGTCTTTCTAAATTCGTACACAGTGGCAGTTCAATAAAGCTTGTGGACTTGGTAGGTTCCTTGTTGAAGTGTGGTGGTATATAGATGATATTGTTGCAAAATGGATTATAAGATTAATAAATAATAAGATGCTTAAGAAAATGTCTGATGAGTGGAGGTGCTCTTGTCCATGGATAAGCTAGGATTTGCACAAATCACAATCCTTAACTAGTTGACTTACAGTTAATAGTGTTAATTATATGATGGTTTCTTCATGGTTATTTAATAGGACGCATTTGCTGCTGAAAGGAGGAAGGCAAAAATGCTCAATTTCTCCATTGCTTATGGCAAAACTCCTGTTGGGCTCTCTAGAGATTGGAAGGTATGAGCTGCAAAAGCAGTAGAGCGGATTTTGTTGATTTTGATTTTGAACCTCATTCTTTATCTGTATTGCAGTATTCTGGTTAGCTGTTGAATTTTTTTTATATTGTGGAATGTCTTCGTGGTATTGAAGATTTTACTAGCTTGTTAGATACTCGAATTTGAAAGCATTGAGCATCTGTCCTAGCATGTTACAGTTTCTGCTGCTCTGTACCAAGATTGCTTCAGTTAAAAACTATTTTTAGTGATTGTGAAGACCGCCTTATTGATTCTTTTCAGTCTGTAACTTCGCCTGAAAGCAAACAATCTGGTTAATCTATTTCTGACTGGGTAAAACATAAGCTAGTTGAATTAATGGATTGGCCCTAAATTGTTTTCATTGTTGCATTGTGTCTAGAGCTTTTGGTGGTGATTTTGTCAAATTTGTACCATGTTTTATGGTCTTTTGCTCCATATCTTGTGTGTTTTCATGCTTTACACTATGAAATTTTTAAGTAGATAACTTGTATTCTTATTAATATGCAGTGGCATATTACAATGTGTTGCTACTTGAGAGTAAAATTTTGTAGAAGATATGGCTAACTTTATTGTTAAAGCTACCTGGATATGGTAAGAAATATTTCGTTTTTTTTTTAAATTTTTTTGTGACTATGAGACTTGTACAAAAATATATGGTTAGCTTTATGAATCCTTTGTTTTAGTTGACATATTGAAGCTTGGTTTTCTTTTAGTATGCTTAAAGCTTCAAGGAAGCATTTAGTAGTAAGGTTAAACTTAAACCTATCTTTTTAGTAACTTTTTCATGATTTTTTGTAGAGTTTTTCTTTTAAAATTGAATTTTTTGCCTTTGGGGACGAAAATTTGTGTTAATAGTAAAGAAGTTTAAACTTTACCCTGCTATCTAATAATTGGGGCAACTTGCTCTTTTTTCTTTCAAGTTAAATTGATCTGTAATAGTTGCCAGGTCAACTAACCCCACCAAACCCTTGACAAAAATCTCATAATAGGTTATGAGCAGTCTTATGTTTGTAGCACAAAAAGAGGGATTAACATTATTTAGGACAAAAGAAACGAAGTGGCTCAGAAAAGTCTTTGAAAGATCACAAGGTGATTACACCGGTTGCTGATGCGGAACGGAAAAAAAAAATTGCAAATGATATTTTATATTTATATTCAGCAAAATTGATTAACAAATTATTTTAATAAAGAGAAAAACATTTTCTAAATAAATTATATGTTAAATAAGTTTTTTGAATCCCGTAAATTAATATATTTTAAAATTAAAATTAAACTAGATCATATGATAAATAAGAATTTATCAATTTAGATTAGGGCGTCAATTTAAATTCAATAAATTAAATCCAAGGTTCAGGAAATTAGGACAGACGCCTCACAGTTAAATTCAATAGTAATTGACACACAAAGAAATATCGGGCTACACAATTAGAGTCAAATAAATAACCCAAGTCAAGCGAATAATTTATGTTGAAGTCAAATAATCAGCTTAGTTGGGTTCGGGAAAAAATTTACTAGCGATTTGAATCGGAGAAGAGTCATTAGTGATGAGGGTTAACTGATCTAGTCGCAGCCAGGCGAGTTGAAAATATCGTAGCCGATGTTATGGAGGAGGCCATTGGCTTAAGCCTCGTGTTCGATGTTGCAGGAGATCAGCGGGATCGAAGTTTGGTCCAACGTCGTGCACGAGGTTGCAAAGGCCAAACGTCGGGCAAAGAAGGTTGCAGAGGCCAAACGTCGGGCGCGAAATGTTGCAGAAGGCCAAACGTCGTGCGCGAGAGGCTGCAGAAGGCCAAACGTCATGCATGAGGTTTGAGATGACCGAACCAGTGTGCACGATATTACAGAAGGCAGAACCAGCGGGATCGAGATTAGGCGTCTTAGGCTATGACTGCTATCAGGACACGAGCAGTGGCTGGCCGCACGGCTGGAGCTGCGGCGGCGGGGTTGCCGGCTCTCACGGGTAGCCAGCGGGTCGATGGAGGCGAAGGCGGTACGAGCGGAGCGAACATTGGAGGTAGGTGAGTGCGCAAAGTTTTTTTTATCTCTCTTTTCAAAAAAAAAGTGGATAGCTAGGCTAATTTGAAGATTCTCACCAAAGTTTAACCCTACCCTTTCCTTCACTGGAATATCGACCCATTAACCCGGATCTAGGCCCTGAGAAAATTCAAACATAATTTCATTCATCCAATGCTATCCCCTTTACAATGCAAGGTGACTTCTTTATATAGAGAGATCCCATAAAGAAATTTAAAAATACAATATTGAATGCAGGAAATAAAATACCAAATAAATAAAAGCAAATATGGAACTAATTCTATTGCAATAAAATAAAATCTTTCAAACCTCTCAAATATGCTCTGAATGAAACTAAATCAAATCAAATCTAAATAAAGCTAATATAGAAATCTCTAATAGCTCTAATTAATTTGAATTTGAATTTTGATTCAGGCACTTGACATCATTCTAGCCATCCAATTCAATGCTGATTTGTATCCCCATCAGTTGCTCTTGCTGGTCCTTTGCTCTGAAATCCTGCTTGTATAGTTTAATTTGCTTCTGCATGTATGGCCATTGAAGCTCTCTCAATTAGTTGTGTATCAGGTGCCTCATCATTGTAATGATAAGATGAGTTTGGGTTATTCCTTTGTATTTTGGGTAGCTTCAATATGAAATTATTTGAAGGTCTGCTTTTGTTGTGACAATTTTTAATTTTTATACGTAAAAAGTGAGATATATTCTCAAAAATGCATTATGCTCCTCATGTTGACTGGTTTTCTTTTGATATTATGATTGAATTATCCCCAGCTTTTCTGGATTATTTGTAGCATTGTTGGTAGCTTTAAAAATCCATGGAAATGACCATTTTAGAATTATCTATTCAGGTATCTCTCAAAGAGGCCAAGGAAACGGTAAAACTATGGTATAAGGAAAGACAGGAGGTGTTAAAATGGCAAGAAGAACGCAAGAAGGATGCATTAACTAAACAGTGCGTTCATACTTTGCTTGGACGTGCACGCCGGTTTCCATCAGTAGATCGAGCCAGTAATTCTCAAAAAGGTCACATTGAACGAGCTGCAATTAATACTCCAGTTCAGGTAATTTGTTCGAGCACTGTGCAGAATTAGGTTTCCATGAACGTTTTTTTATATTGGGCTTCTTCAGGATGTTCTACTAAAGTGATAGTGCTAGCATGTATTATTTATCTATTTTAAAGATTGCATATGTTGAATTCATATTTGATGGCTTGTTATAAGTATTGCCCTTGAAGACGATAAATCTGAAATATGTAAACTGCAACTTTTTGCTGAAATTTGATAAATTGCAACTTTTTGATGTCTAATGTGTAACTAGGCAAGGTTTGCATAATGTGTGCGTGTCTGTATAGTGTATATATATAACACTTGATGGATTATTCAAGTAGCAGCAGTCAAGGCTAACTGCAGTTGTAATTTGTGTGTTGCTTTACATTTCTGGATATAAATTCAAGATTTAGTCATTCAAATGTAAATAACAAACTACTTTTGTGCATTATATCTGTAGACATCCGCCTTTTTCTTATTAGGAGTGCACACATAACTGACTTCTAGCTGGCTTTGTATGCTTATGGCCCAAGGCTACAACCTGTGAACCTTTTGATTTGCCAAGTTCTTCAATATTGCAACATCAGGCATGGATGAACAAATCATATGTGTCAACAGGCATATCATGAACTGCACCCTATCTGCTAATTCTCATCCACTTCAGTGCTTGTGCGTGATAACATGTCAAATTCAATCAAGCCGAGCCCAACTCGAGATTGAAATTTGGGTTGAACCTGACTAAAATTCGGTACCCAATCAAATCCATTTCAATTTGCTTGACTTAGAATCTTATTCTAAGCCAACTATTTCAGAATCGGCTTCGGTCGATTTTCGAAATATCTGACTTGATTATCGGAAATCCAAAATTGCAAGTTTAATGTTTGGGATTTGTTTGAACCCGGACATCTACTTTTGAGGAATCCGTGCTGATGTGGGCTGAAAACACTAGACTAAGGTATGAGTATTCCATCTAATAAATAGATTCATTTTCTTTAAATTTTTTGAGTGACTTGAATCATATATTTGAAGCAAGCCTGCGAAACTCATACAAATACAGCTAAGCTTTAGTTTCATATGAAACTTATAATCAATTTGATTTTGCAATAAACATAGAGCCCTGAACAAAGAACTACCGTCAGTATATGCAACATTTTTATTTTGTGTGGTTTAGTTAATCTTATAGTTTACATTGGTGTTTTTGCTTTGATTCTTCCAGATACCTGCATAGTTTAAAGTTTGAATAACTATATCTTGCTTTATGATGCCTCTATATCCTCATAATTGTTTATGCTTGTTATTTAGGTTGAGAAGCTAGTGAATTTGCTTTCGTTTCTTCAAGCTCCAGTTCGTACATTTCATATAGAAATTTTTTGTCAATGATTGGGCAATGTCCATGGGATGACTTTGTTTGTATGCATCATGTTTGTTTGTATGCATGCATTCTTTTATTTCATTATATTAATTTTTCCCTAAATTAATAGGGTAGTGCAGCAGATGTTGCTATGTGTGCTATGCTTGAGATAGACAGGAATGCTCAGTTGAAGGAGCTTGGCTGGAGGCTTCTCTTGCAGGTATTTTTCCCAGTCTTTTTTGCATTTATATCTGTTATTTGTTGACAGTTCCATGAAAATGGAACCAAATCTTATTACGTTTCAAATTTTGATGCCTAGCATGATGCTTTATTTTAGTGCGCAATAATCACTATGGATAAAATAAGAGCTTGGCAGGGTTTATACTGTCCTCTTGTTTGTCTTGTCTAATAATATTGTGTGGAAAATGAGGTGCTTCCATTTCTTTAAACTGTTTCCTCTTGGCTTTCTCCGGTTATCAATTGGAAATTCATGTTGAAAATATTTAGGGTATACTACATCTAGGCTTCTGGGGTGGAGAGAGAATGCAAACTACTCCCAATTTTAAAAACCTTTCAAGATAGGCTCCCCAAGTATATGATTTTGTGCTCGACACTTGGTCCTAAACATTACAGTTCCATTAAAATAAAGGTAAGTGGCTATTTTACCTTTGAAATTTTCAGGCCACCCAAGCTAATGAATTTGTCTCAGATATTTCTATCCCTTAAAAGAAGAAATCTTAAATTAAGAGATTGAATTTGAGCAGTAATAAGGGTTTAAAAAAATAAAAGGAGAAAAATTATAAAGATTGAGAGGATTAGATGTGGGGCATTTTCGTGTATAGAGAAAAATTTAATAACCATGTTTGGTTAATATTTACAGTTTATGTCAATTGGGGGGCCTATATGCTAATACAAACTATGCTTGTGGGACCTATGCGTTTGTATAAATCATACCTGAGGGTTCTGTTTTGCAAAAGTTTTAAAATAGGGACCATTTTGTTTTCTCTCTATATCCTTAGGGCCCAGATGCAATTTACCCAAATATTTATTATTGTTAAACTAGGAGAATATTATGCCACTATAGTGCAATTTGTTCCAAAAAAGCATTTCAACTTCTTTTATTTTATGTTTTCGTAACAGCATTTGGCATTGGTAATAAAAAAGGAACTAATAAATTAAAAAACTAAAATTGGTGATGCTTTTGAAACCTGACATGATCAAACAAGTTGAATATTGCATAAACCCTTTGAAAACAATTGCCCACCGGCTTCCTTGCTTACTTTATGTAAAAGATTACTTTTGCTACTGAGAAAGATTATGTGATTGATTTTAGCTGACATTTGTTGGTATGGAAATGGAACTTTTTCATATTATTTGGAGCAAATATTACTATTTGTGACATTAATAAAACTGGTTCCAGCACCACACAATAAAGTGATGGGGGCTGAGTGGACACTGTGCGGTAGCCAACATTGTGTGTTTTTGATTTTTCTCTTGAATTTTTTTATTTCCTCTTCTGTGAATATTTAATTTACAGATATGCACGATTTGTTTATGAGAGTAGAAAGCGCTCTCCCTAACCTAGGTATGTGGGGAAGCATTACCATTATGTTTTGTTTCAAAACTTGGTATTTTCTTGAAAACTCTATTTTGTTATTTTGTTTGAATAATAACTCCACCATGCTTGTGTTGGAGAAGTGTCTAATATCTTCTATAAAAGATAACGACGTGATATTAGAAACTAAATATAGGTTCTTTAGATGTGCATAGAAATAGGAAGAAAAAAGAGTGCATTATAAGTAGCTTCATTCAAGATTATACATACAATTCACGTTAAACTATAATTGACACATGCAGCAGTAAACATCAATGACTGAGAATGATTCATAAAAGCGGATAGTCGGATAAGGCTTCTGATGAAATGATGATAGTGATGATGATGTAATAAGCAACCTACCTTAATCAATCAACTTTCATGGTCGGATATTGCTATGCATTCATCATTAGTCTTACCCTAGCTATCTAGGATTGCGGTCGTAATGACGGTTTTGGTTTTCATTGATGATATTCATATGAGACTCCTTATCTGTACTGAAAGCTGTGCCATCCTGAACGCCTTCAATGATATTCCTAGTCTAAGATTCTCCACCTCATCTTGGAGAATCTTATGTTAAAATTGTAACCTGGAATCAGTCAACTTTCATGGTCGGATATTGTTATGCATCTATCATTAGTCTTACCCTAGCTATCTAGTCATTAATGATATTTGTATGAGACTCTTTATCTATATTGAAAGTTGTGCCATCCTGAAGGCCTACAATGATATTCCTAGTCTAAGGATTCCCCACCTCATCTCGGAGAATCTTGTGTTAAAATTGTAACCTGGAATCAGGTGCACGACGAAGTGATACTTGAAGGGCCGACCGAATCTGCCGAGATTGCCAAAGCCATAGTAGTTGACTGCATGTCAAAGCCCTTCTATGGAACCAACATTCTCAAAGTTGACCTTGCAGTGGATGCCAAGTGTGCCCAGAACTGGTATGCTGCGAAGTAGATGGTTAGATTTTTTTTTTCATATTCCTCCTGGCGCACCACCTGCTCTCGTTTCTTTTCGAAAATGCTTCATCAGCAAAGCATTGAATGAGCCAATTTTCCCCCTGTTTCTGTAGTAAATTTATTGCTGTTGCGATTTATAATGGCTGAAATTATGTGGAATTTAGATTTCCAGTAGGTTAGAAGTGTATCTATAATCTATTTTGTATGTATTATTAATGTTGTACAAGCAGCAGAATATCAGCCTTCTGTCCTCCGTTATGAATATTTCAGCACCACCTGTAAGAAAGATCTGCTGGTCTTTTATTATGATGTATTTGTAGCAGCAGTCGATCATTTGCCTTCTACATTTTCATTTTATTCGTGTGAAAACTTACTGTCATGTGCAAATTTGAGGTTGTTCTAAAAAAAAAAAAATACAATTAAAGATAAAAAAAAAAAAATTCTAAAAAAAAAAATTTAATAAATATAAATTTATTAAAAATTTATTAAATAAAATATAAATATAATATTAATAGATTTATATTTAAATATATAAATATAATAAAATATAATAAATAAATAATAAATAATAAAATAATATATAAAATAATATACCTATTGCCTATTTTGGTCGAGTCATTTAGAGGGGGGCGAGCCACGATTGGTTCAATATTATCTCGTCGTTATTGAGGTGGTTTCATAACCTGATGGTTATTAGATGGGAATTATTTGAGGAGTATTTATACGAAACACTTTAAATATGAAAAATTATGTGTTTCGTCATTAAAAATAAACTATTATGTATATCATATTAAAATTATATGAAATTATAGATTTTGCATCATTATTTGATAAAATTATAATATATTTTAAATTTTGTTTTATAAAATTATAATATATTTATTTCTATATATTTAAATTTTGTCAAGAAAAGTGAGCTTTTTAAATATCTTGGATCAATTGATAGTGAAATAAATAATGATGTTATTAGTAGGATTTAAACAGGATGGGTAAAATAGAGAAATATTTCTGGTGTGTTGTGCGATAGAAAAATTTCATTCAGAATTAAGGGTAAATTTTATAAAATTGTAGTAAGATTAGTGATGATACATGGTGTTGAATATTGGCCTGCAAAGAGAAAATATATAAATAAAATAAATGTTGCAGAAATGAGGATATTAAGGTGGATGTGTGGATATACATGAAAAGATAGAATGAGAAATGAGTATATCTGAAAGAAAGTTGGTGTTGCACCAATTGAGGATAAACTTAGAGAAAGTTGATTTAGATGGTTTGGACATTTAAATCGTAGGTCAATTGAAGTTTCAGTTGGAAAATTTGATTTATTGGATTTTGTTCATGTACAAAAAAGGAGAGGGGGACCAAAGAAGACATGACAAGAAACTATAATGAGTGATCTTAGTTACTTAGATTTAGATAAAAATTTAGCAATTGATAAAACGCAATGAAATTAAATGATTCATATAGTTGATCTCATCTAGTGGGATTAAGGTTTAGTTGTTGTTGTTGTTGTATTTTAAATTATTCTAATACTAATATTATAATTTTGTAGATTACTTATACATAAAATTTATTCTAATAAAATGAAGGTTTATATTATGATTTATAAATATATATATATATATTAATAATTAATTTATAATGTTTTTAAAAATTTCATGAAGTATATAATTTTATGGGATTTTAATTTGGTATATATAATAATTTAATAATACGTGTAAATAATTTTATAAAAAATTTAAAATTTATAATTATTATTTAAAAATAATAGTAAATATTTTAATATTTAAATAAGTTTTAAATAACTGTTTTGGGGTGATATTTTAGGAACGGTGGGATGGGATTAAGGGCAATTACATCGTACTGGATGTAATGTCGAATTTTTGATAATTCTCATAAAGGAAAAACCAAAATATGTCTTCATAAATTAGAGGATCTATTTTTAGCATGTATATCCTTCATGTCCACATGAATAAATTTTTTAATAAATTAATAAATTGTCTTATAATGCAGCCCTTAATAAGGGGGTGCAATTGCACCCCTAAATCATCTTTAATTATATATATATATATATATATATAT